>CAUYQG010084917.1:0-14029 GCA_963574415.1 Tarsius wallacei | reverse complement strand
GAGATGAGGTTTCGCCTGCCCAGGCGGGTCTCGAACCCGCGGGCTAGGGCAATCCACTCACCTCAGCCTCCCAAAGGCAGGGGATTACAGGCTGAGCCACCAAGCCCTGCTGTCTTTTTATTATTGAGTGTAGTCTTTCTTATGGAGCTGAAAGTACCCAGGATAGCCAGAAAAAAATAGTAATAATAATAATAAAAAGACAACCTAATTTTAAAATGGACAAAGTTTTGAATAGATATTTCTCCATAGATAATATACAAAAGGCCACCAAGCACATAAAAAGATGCTTGACATTGTCAATCATCAGAAATGAAAATCAAACTTGCAATGAGATTCTTCTTTATACTCATTAGAATGACTATAATTTTTTAAAAGAGGTGTGAGGAGAATAACAAGTGTTGGTGAGGATGCGAAGAAATTGGAATTCTCATACATTGCTGGTTGGAATGAAAAATGGTGCAGCCACTTTGGCAAACAGCTTGGCAGCTCCTCAAAAGTTAAACTGGAGTTACCTATAGGACCCAGTTATTCCGCTCATAGATGTACATTCATAAGACATAAGTATGCATAAAATCATGTACACAAGTATTTATAGCAGCTCTGTTCATAGTACACAAAAAGTGGTAACAGCCCAAATGTCCATCAGGCAAATGAAAACTTAAAGTGATTTATCCATACAATGTATTATATCAGTCATAGAAAAATGATGACGTACTGAATCATGGTACAACATGAGTTAACCTTGAAAATATACTAAGTAGCCAGACTCGGTGGCTCAGCCTGTAATCCCGCGCTTTGGGAGGCTAAGGTGAGTGGATTGCCTGAGCCCGCGGGTTCGAGACCCGCCCGGGCAACTTGGCAAGACCTCATCTCTACAATAAATCAAAAAATTAGCTGGGCGTGGTAGCGCGCGCCTGTAGTTCCAGCTACTTGGAAGGCTGAGGCGGAAGGATCGCCGGAGCCCAGCAGGTTGAGGCTGCGGTGACCGCGAGCGGCCACTGCACTCCAGTCTGGGTGACAGAGTGAGACTCCAACTTAAAAAAAAAGAAAATATACTAAGTGACAGGAGCCAGATGCAGAAGGTCACATACTGTATTATTTCATTTTAATGAATTATTCAAAACAGACAAATACATGGGGACAAAAAGCGGATTAGTGGTTGCCAAGAGCCAGAGGGAGGGGGAGATGGGTTTGAGGTTTCTTCTAAGAGTAATGAAAATATTTTGGATTTAGATGGTAATGATGGCAGTAGAATCCTGTGGACATACAAAAAAGGTCATTGAACTGAACGCTTCAAAAGAGTGGATTTTGTTATGTGAAATATATCTCAATTTAAATGAAAGATATTGAATATCCAGTCATTAGGAAAATAGAAATCAAACCATGATTAGATTTTACTAAACACCTATTAGAATGGTTAAATAAAAATAATGACAATACCTAGTGCTAATGAGGATGCAGAACATCTGAAACTCTTGCTGGTGGGTTTGCAAAATGGTACACTTTCTCTGGAAATCGGTTTAACCATTGGTTATAAAATTAAGCATATAATTACTGTATGTCCTAACAATTCCACTCCAAGGCATTTGCCCTAAATAACTAAAAATGTATGTTTACATAAAAATCTATACATATATAATTTTTTTTAGGTTTTTATGTTTAGAGGTCCTACAGATTCTCTATGATTTTTCTAAGTCTGGAAGTGTTTAAATTTATTCTGTTCAGGTCTTGTTATAATTCTTTAATCAGAGGACTATTTTCTTCAATTCTGGAAAATTTTCAGCCATTATCTTTTTTATATTACTTCCTCTTCATTTACCTTATTCTTTTCTTCTGGAATTTTTAATAGATTAATGCTGAAAAAAACTTCTTATACTATCTTTTATTTCTCTTATCTCTCAAATGTTCTACCTATTTCCCTATGCTGCATTCAGAGGGATCTCCTCATGTGTATCTTCCAGTTCACTAATCTTCTTGTCAACTGTGATTAATGTCTCATCCATTCGCTTAGCTTTTCACTTCAAAACTTATAGTTTTTAAAAAATTATTTTGCAGTGCCCTGTTCACTTAGTAATTTATATTTCTTCATTTATTTCTTAAGTAGTTTAACATATTCATTTTACAGCCTCTTGCATATAGCTTATTACACATCCTCTTAATGGGATGGTTATTCCGCTATTAGTTGTATCTGTACATCAGGATGACTTTTTAAAAACCACACATATACACACACTCATCTCGGTGTTCTCCTTCAGCCTGAAAATTTATGAGAAATCTCTTCTTGCTTCAAGAATGCACAAATCTGGAAAGAAGATTTAAAAAGAGCACTAATGGTCTGATTGAGAAAGGAGAATTGCTTCTTGATTCACAATATTCCGTTTAAGTTAATGCCTCGGTTTTGTGTTAGCTGACTATATTTGATTTTTACATTCATCATGAAGTTTGTTCATACTATAGGTTTTGGACTACTCATTTCTATTTATTTCCTTCTTCCTTCCAGATCCTGTGCCTGAAGTCATGTTTCTAAGACCAAGTATTGCATATCAGAAGGAAAGGGGGTGGTGCCCCCCCACAATGAGTGTTTGTGCCCTTATACTATGAATATTATCTTATCTTGGCAGCAGAGGATGTTAAAGACATTTTCCTTCCCTCTCTCCTTTCTTACTTCTTTCTTTTCTCCTTCCTTCTTTCCTTCCTTCCCTTATTTCTCAACAAAGAGTGTATAACCTCATTTTCTTTGTAAAAGACTGAAGCAATACAAAATTATTTATACTGTGTAAAATGAGAATATTCCCTTCTAAACACTCCAACTGCCCTCCAGAGATAACAACCATTCACAATTCAGTGGGTTATCCTATTCTATAATCTTCTTCTCTATTTGTTTTCATATATGCCTATGTAAATATGAACATTTTTTATTCAAATAGAATCAGACTCCAAACAGTGTCCTGAAACCTGTTCTCTTAATAGTGTGTCTGAACTTGTACTAAATTATTGCACATGAGCCCACCTTTTTTTTAAGTACTACATTATAGCAATAGCTAACAATTACCTGGAGAAAACGATGTCAAGATCTATTCAAAGTATTTTACACTATTAATTCACTTAATTCTCACAATGACCCAATGAGATAAACAAAATTATGTCTATTTAACTGAGGAAAAAATTGAGGAAGCTTCATAATTTTAGTAATTTTTCCAAAAACACAGTAAATAAATAATGATGATGAGATTCAGTCCCAGGTAACCTGACATCAGAATGCCTACTTTTAGCTAGTAGACTTTATTACTCCTTTGTGATGTAAGTGTTCAGTGATGTATTTAAATAGTTCTCTACTAAAGAAACTTTAGATTGTATCTCATTTTTCACCATTATAAACAATGCTGTAATTAGCATCCTCGTACAAGTAATCAAGTCTATCAATCTTTTCGTTTACAGCGTCTGAGTTTGCATCTTGTGTGGGAAGGCCTCTCCAGTCCCAGGTTATAAATAATCTCTTTTCATTTTCTTCTATAACTTTTATGGTACGACTTTATTCATTTAACACTTGAGTCCCTCTGAAATTTATTTTGATATACGGCATTAGTTAGATGTCTAATTTGATTGTCTTCCATATGGATAGTCAATTGTCCTGACATCATTTTTGAATAGCCTCTTTTTTTTTTTTTTTTTGGTTGAGGAAATATTTCTCAGGAAAAATCTTTTAAGACTTAGAAACAGCTTACATCGACACATTACAATCTACCCATGCTTAATCAACTGTTGAGAACTATAAACACAAAATGGCTCATTAAACATACAGGAAAAATCCAGTTTACAGGATGGAAAAGCTAAGGAGAAAAACCAGGCATTTGTCCCCCCTATATCAAATGCGTTGAATGAGTATTCCTAATGGAAACACTTTAGACTCAGTGCAGATCCTTGCGTACTGTTGGTGATCTCACTCTGTTGCTGAGGTTGGAGTGCACGATCACAGTTCATCGCAGCCTCCTACTACTGGGATCCCAAAGAGTAGCTCAAGTTCTCCTCCTGCCTCTGCCTCCTAAAGTACTGGGATGAGCCACCATACCCAGCCACAGGGTAACTTTAAAAATCTCAAATCTCATTTTTTGATGTCTTTCCTGGACACCCACAAATGGTTCTTTTTTACTGTTATAATAAACTTTATAGTTTATTTTATACAGCTTATGATTGTGCATCATCTTGTCCCAGCATTATCCCCCACCATTCCCACTTCCATCTCCTCAAACACAAAAACATGACACATACTGAACATGTTTCATTTCCCCAAATTCTCTTTTGACCTGTACACTTGATGGTCTGTCTGCCTGGAATATTCTCTGCCCAGCCCCACTATGATACTAAACACTTCATACTTCAGATTTCAATGAATTACCCACTTCCTCTGGGAAACTATCCCTGAGTCTTCTTTTATGGACTCCTGTAACAATCTAGATCATCCTTTATCAGGACTTAATCTACTATAGTAAGTTAAAAATACTGGGTATTTGCAAATTCCCCTTCCCAGTTTGTGAGCACAGTGACCCATCAAGAGCAATTCACTGTTCACCACGGTAACTCTCAATGATTTCTCCTAACTAGGATCAGCCTCAGAGTTTCTTTATAAATAATGAGTGATTACTAATTTATTCTTTCATTGCCCCTGCAAAAATCACTGGAAATTTACAATTTTCCTGTCCAACTTGTCTGTATTAAGCATTGAAAGAACTCACATTGTACAGAGAACATGGAATTGCAGTCATATAGTTCTGAGTTTGAACTTCACAGTTTACTTAACGTCTCTGAGATTCACTTTTCTATCTAAAACAATAGAAGCAGTATACCAACTTCATTAGCTTGATATTAGGATTCATTGAGATCACATATATAAAACACCCAGCCTTCAAAAAATATTGGTACCATCCTTCTCTTCCCCCATGTAATGGAAATTCAGTGAGGGAAGGCCCAAAGAAATGCACCCAAGCTCCAGTGCAAATAAATAGGAGATGCCTCCTAATTATAAATGCTCAAAGCCATGCTCAAAGCCTTTATAACAGACTGTGATTAAATCCCTTTCACAGTAATTAGATGATTGAGCAGAGAAAACAGGATGGGTCAAAGGTTTGAAGGTCCATAACATCAAATGGAGGAACCCTAGGTGAGCTCAGAGTTCCAGGTGCACGTAAGCCAAGAGCTGAAGTTTAGAAACCAGAGCTGTGGCAGTCTCATTCCAGTCTAGACGATCCAAAACCATTTATGGTGATCCACCAAGAGGGTAACCAACTTATCCTAGTTCACTGGGACTCTTCTGGTTTTAGTACTAACAATCCCATTCCCCCAGAAAACCCCTCAGTCCTGGGAAAACAAGACTGATTGGGCACCTTACACAAGATAGTGAAACACCTGGCTGGTGAACATTCAAGGAGAATTTCTATTTTATAAGAAACCAAGGTTGAGGATGTGGAGAAAAGTAACCTTTGCACACTGTTGGTGGGAGAGTCAATCAGTCTAGCCATTATGGAAAACATTATGGAGGTTTCTCAAAAAGTTAAAAATAGCACTTCCGTATGATCCAGCAATCTCACTTCTGGGTATATATCCAAAGATATTAAATTAATATGTACAAGAGATTTCTGCAGTCCCATGTTCATTGTAGCATTATTCACAATACCCCAGTTATAGAATCAACCTGTGTCCATCAACAGATGAATGGATAAAGAAAATGTGGTATATATACACAATGGAATACTACACAGCCTTTGAAAAGAAGAAAATTTTGTTATTTTCAGCAACATGGATGAACCCAGAGGACATCAAATTCAGTGAAATAAGCCAGATACAGAAAGACAAACACTGCATGCTCTCACTCATAAGTGAAATTTAAAAAACTGTTCGCACAGAAGCAGAGTAGAATGGTGGTTTCCAGAGGCTAGGGAAGGTGTGTGGGGATGGGGAGATGTTAGTCAAAGAACACACAGTTTCAGATAGGAGAAACAAATTCAAGAGCTCTATTGTACAATATGCTGGCTACAGTTGATAACAAAGTGTAGTATTCTTGAACATTGCTAAAGAGAACAGATTTAAGTACTCTCACCAAAAATAAATGACAAGCATATGAGGTAATGCATATGTTAATTAGCCTGATTTAGCTATTCCACAATGTGTATATATTTCAAAACATCAAGTAGTACACAATGAATATATGCAACTTTTATTAGCCATAAAGAAGGACAAAATCATGGACCTCTCAGGAAATTAGATGGAACTAGAGACAATCATTCTTAGCGATCTATTACGGAAACAAACTGAATACCACGTGTTCTCACTCATAAGTGGGACCTGAACATTATTCACAGTAGCACAAGGGAGAGATCGGCAGTCGTGGGACACTGCCAGGGGAGGGAGGAAGTGAGGGGACACATGACAACACATAGGGTACCTGATCCTAAACCAGGGGAAGGGAGGACCAGTTGGAGGCCCAAACCTTACCTGCACATACATTACTTGTGTACTTAATCCTGACTTGTACCCCACATCTTTATAATAAAATAAATAAATAAATAGAATAAATTAATTAAAAATTGTTTTAAAAAAGCAATAGCTACAACTGGGTTTTCAGAGCTTTTTGACCATGCCCTATAGAGCCTAGAAGAGCTTAGAGTCCCTTAGCCAGAATATATAATTCAATGGTTTACATGAATTATGACTGTGTGTTGCAATCACCTAGGGAACCACCCCCAGAGATTCTGACTTATTTGTTCTGGGGCTGGACCTAGGCAGATATTTTTAAAGAAGCTCTAGGTGATTTTAATGTGTAGCCAGAGTTGAGAACCACTGTGTGAATTCTTCTCAATAGTCTTGTCTCTATGCTTACCCTTCAGAAACTTTAAAATGGCTTTTGAATATTAAAAGGAAGATTTTAGAATATAAAACACCCTCTTTTCACATGTGTAAGCAAAAATAGAATAGGCTTGGGAGTGGAAAATGCTAACATTCATAGTAAAACTGTCCAACAATTGAGTTAAAAATGAATTTATAAAAAAGAGCTTTAGAGGAAAGCTGTCTTCAACAAAGATCCTAGGAGTTATATATCTGAATTATTAGGCCCCTTAAAAGTTGTCACTACATGAAGATAAGCCATAAACCTATTTTAATGATGCTGTCATTGTGGAAAAATTTATTAGAGAGAAAATGTCCCCACGAGACTGAGATAGATTCATTAAAATGTCTTGAGTGGTGGAAAAATTTTGATATTTGGTTGCAGACTTAACCTCTGGAATCAACCATGTATCATTTGAAACCTCAGCAGATGAGTTGATAGTTAACCAAGCTGGGAGCTTAACATTGTGGGTGTCAGGTCCAATGTCTCCTGCTAAGTAGCACAGTCCCTCAGGAACTAGCCCTCCGCCCCCATAAGGCACAAGCTCAGTGCTTGAACTTAAATAAAGTTTTAGGACAGATTACTACACATGACCTTGAAGGGCGTTACCAAAGAAGAGATGAGAAATGGTTGGAGCAATGATGGCCTAACCAGCGTAAGGGAATATCTTTCTAGATGGGCGGTGTTCATGCAATATGTTTGTTACAAAGGCCATTTCAATTTTTCCTAAAGATGTCTGAATCAAGAGGAAGTGACCCATGGCAAAGTCATGCTGGCTCTAAGAGAAGATGATGACTGGAACCTTCACGGGGGCATCCATTACTGTAATCCACCCAAAATGTAGGTCTGACCTGTGGCTGTGCAGGCTCAAAACCATAATTGCCAGCATGCTGAGAATGGGTCTGACTCTCAAGGTTAGACTCCCATTAGCCAAGATAACAAAAATGACGTACAACAGTGAAACTCCAATTGGTTTTATTACAAAAAGATGTATAACAGCGGTAGGGCCCAGAGGCCTCTAGTAGTTATGACCAGCACACTTTCTCCCAGAAAGCAAACCTAGATGGAAAACTAAGGTACCACGGGAAGAAAGCTTGGTGAGCAGGAACTCAAGATCAGATGGATGCGTTAAGGCCTCAGCAGCCTTCAGTTGGAAGACCCTCAGGACTACTTCTTACAATAGGGAGAGCCCTTCAGTGGGAATACAATGCTCAAGTTTAACAGTCAGAATTGTTCTCCCCTAATGGGGGTAGAAATGGTCTCTCTAGCTGTCTTTTAATTTTATTTCCACAATGGACCTTTTCTGACTGAACTTATTCTTTCAATCATGCTATATAGAGTCTTTCAAGCCTTAAAACCAGTCTTTCTTTTTAAGATGATTTTGTACCTTTTGCTCTGCCATTATAAATTGACCTTGATGTTTAACTTTTATTTCCCTGTTTTCCAAGTTTATGATGTTCTGGAGATTTATCTAGTCTGTTATGTTCTGATCATTCTTTGGGGTAGCAATATAGTCTCCACATTAAGAAAAAAGATCAGAAGTAAAATTCACTCATTTATTCATTAATTCTTTCAACACCTATTGATTGTGCCAGGTATTTTTATTTATTTATTTTGTGTTGGATTCTCACTCTGTCACCAAGGCTGGAGGGCAATGGCATGCTCACGGTCACCACAGCCTTGAACTGCTAGGCTCAGGCAATCCTTCTGCCTCAGCCTTCCAAGTGACTGGAACTATAAGCATGCACCATCATGCCCAGTTAATTTTTCTTGATTTATTGTAGAGATGAGGTCTTGCCAAGTTGCCCAGGCTGGTCTTGAACTTATGGATTCAGGAAATCCTCTCACCTCAGCCTCCCAAAGCTGGGATTATAGGTATAAGTCACCTCGCCCGGCATGCCAGGTACTTTTCTTAATGCTGGCAATTAAATAGCAAACAAAACAGATAAAGTGTCAGACGTCATGGTGCTTACATTCTAGTGGAAAGACCGAAAATAAATGAGGAAATAAATAGCTATGTAAGCTGGGCTGGGTGGCTCAGCCTGTAATCCCGTGCCTTTGGGAGGCTGAAGTGAGTGGATTGCCTGAGCCCGCGGGTTCGAGATCCGCCTGGGCAACTTGGCAAGACCTCATCTCTACAATAAATCAAAAAATTAGCCAGGCGTGGCAGTGCACACCTCTAGTTCCAGCTACTTGGAAGGCTGAGGTGGAAGGATCGCCGGAGCCCAGCAGGTCGAGGCTGCAGTGGCCGGGAGCGGCCACTGCACTCCAGTCTGGGCGACAGAGTGAGACTCCAACTCAAAAAAAAAAAAAAAGTAGTTATGTAAAATAATTTCCCACAGTGATAAAGAGAAAAAAATAAGTAAAATTAGAAAAACTCCTATTAAAATATTCATTTGCAAAGAAGAAAAATGTTCACTTTGGGGAGCTTTTAAAGTGTGTTTTACATGGCCCCAAAATGACTGGAAATATCATTGTCAAAGTAGAAAAATGCAAGGGAGGATCCCACTCTAAGGAATATGGAGAAATATGAGATCAGGGACTTTGGAAATTCCTGTACTCCTGATGGTAAGAACAGGACCTGAGTGGTTCTGCAGTCCCAGCAATCTATGCCAGTGAATCTTCTCCCTGGCAGTGCTGCTTGTATTTTTGACAGTTTCCTCAGGATCTATGGCCTTAAATGATGCATGGAGAAGGGGAAAAAATGGAATTACTTCTTGGTGCCATACCTGCATTAATGTCTGGCGGCAATGCCTCAGATTTTTACTTTGGATCTTGCAAAAGTAATATCTCACCATGAGGGGTGGACAAGAATGAAGGAAAGATGTACTTGAGAGCCTGAAGACAGACCTATCATATTTAGCCTAAAAAATAGGGATGCAGCAGCCAGATGTCATTATGATCATTAGAGCATGTATCATTGACTGAGTACCCACTGTATCTTATATACTGAAGAGGTATTTTGCATAATTTACCCAATAATAAATTCTAAGACACAGTGTGACCTGATCTCCAGGCAAAATCACATCCAAAGAAGTACAATCCAGCAACAGTCAAAAGAAATTTTAAAATAATTATATTTTTACTTGTACTTTTAAATAAAACTCCTGTAAATTCTTGTTCTTCTCCTCTCTGTTCTCACATGCCTTCTACAGCTCTGGAGCATCTCACTGACTCCCCTCCAAAGCACTGAACAACCACCACCACCCACCACCACCACTGAGATAGACACTGGACTTTTCTTTTGCTTCCCCCCCTTTCTTCTTTTTTTTTTTTTTTTTTGTTCTCTCTAACCATTCTCTTAACTCTAAATAGCAAACATCCAGAGAGTCAGACTAGAAAACAGGAAGTCATCTTAGAGGATAGGGAATAGATGAAACTGAAAAGGCAAAAACAATATTATCTTTATTGGATTAAGATAAGGCAAAGAAGCAAGAAGGGGAAAAACTGAGAAAGTCCACATGTCAGTAGGCACGAGAGATGATTACAATAATGGCCCAATAATCCCCTTCCCTCTTTCCAGCCCCTTTGCAATAGGACATGCCACTCTTGTTTCTGATCTGGCTTTGTGATTTCTTTGGATCAAAGATTGTGGCAGAAACAATGGTGTGCAAGTTCTGGAAGCTTGCCCTGAAGAAACCTTGCAGCTTCTGTTTTTGCTCTTGGAACCCTGGGACAATCATGCTACAAAGAAACCTAGTCTAGTCTTTTGCAGGATGAGAGACCACGTGGAGGAGAACCAAGGCATTGCAGCCATCAGCCAGCATCTATGACCAAACATATGAGTGAACTCATATTGGACACTCCGGTCCTTGGTGAGCTATTAGATGATGCAGTCACATGAGGGATCCCAGCCAAGACCTGAAGAAAAATCTACCAGACTGCCTAACCTCAAAATTGAAATCATGTTTTGGAGTGGTTTATAAGGAGACAAAGATCTTTCATATGTAAGTCATCAGTTAATGTAATTCTTATGACACAAAGTAGGTTACCTTTGCTTTATTAGTGAGAAACTAATTTTAAGGTCTTAAGAACTTCCAAGTGGTAAAGCCACGATTGCTATCCTGGTCTGATTTTAAGTCATTTTTACATGGTTCTTTGACTTCAACTCTGTGAAATCTATAGGTAATGTCTACTGAGAATCATTCCTTCTATAAACCTCATAGGAACTGTTCATTCAAAACAGTATCTTCCTCTACTTCTCCCACTCCCCAATGTATTTGTGGTTGCTATTCTTTATTTTTCCTTTATTTGTATTTTATCTTTTCACTGATATGTAATAATTGTATATTATGGGATACATGTGATATTTTGATGCAGGTATACAATATATAAGATAAAACCAGGGTAATTGGATACCCATCACCTCAAACATTTATCCTTTCTTTGTGTTGGGAATATTTCAAATCTCCTCTTCCAGTTATTTTGAAATCTACAATAAGTTATTGTTAACTATAGTTACCCTATGTGTTATCAAACACTAGAACTTATTCCTTCTACCTAAGTTTATACCCATTAACTAACCTCTCTACATCCAGGAGATCAACTTTAGCTCCCACGTATGAGTGAGAACATGCAATATTTGTCTTTCTGTGCTTGGCTTATTTCACTTAATATTATGACCTCCAGTTCCATTCATGTTACTGCAAATGACCGGAGTTCATTTCTTTATTGAATAAATTATACTCCATTGTAGGTTGATGCGGTTCATGGTGCCTTTGTTAAGAAGCAGGTGACTGTATGTATATCACATTTTTTATCCATTAATTCACTGATGGACACTTGGGTTGATTTCATGTCTTAGCTATTGTGAATAGTGCTGCAATAAATATGGGTTTGCTGGCTTCCTTTTGGAATTCAGATTTTCTTTTCTTTGGATAAATACCCAGTAGTGGGATTGCTAGATTATATGGTAGTTCTAGTTTCAGCTTTTCAAGAAACATCCATACTGTTCTCCATAGAGGTTGCACTAAATTTACATTCCCACCAACAATGTATAAGAGTTATCTTTTCTCTGTATCCTCACCAGCATGTGTTATTTTTTGTCTTTTTATAACAGCCATTGTTAACTGGGGGAGAGGATACCCTATTAGGGTTTCAATTTGCATTTCCTGGATGATTAGTGATGGTGAGTGTTTTTTAAAATATTTGTTGGCCATTTATATGACTTCTTTTAAGAAATATCTATTCAGATCCTTTGCCCACTTTTTAATGGAATTTTTTTTCTTGCTGTTGAATATTTTGCCCTTGTTGAATAGTTTCCAAATCTGTTTCCCATTCAACAGGTTGTCTCTTCACTTAATTGGTTGTTGTACAGAAGTTTTTATCTTGATATAATCCCATTTGTCTCCTTTTGTTTCTGTTGTCTGTGCTTTTGAGGTCCTACACACACACACACACACACACACACACACACACACACACACACACAAAATCTTCATGCAGACCAACGTCCTAGAGCACTTCCCCAATGTTTTATTTTGGTAGTTCCATAGTTTCAGGTCCTCTATTTAAGGCTTCAATCCATTTTTATTTGATTTTTGTGTATGGTGAGAAATAAGGGTCTAGTTTCATTCCTCTGCACATGGATATCCAGTTTTCCCAGAACTATTTACTGAAGAGAGTGTTCTTTTCAATGTGTTCTTGGTGCCTTTGTCAAAAAGCAGGTAACTAACTACATGGATTTATTTCTGAGTTCTCTATTCTGTTCCATTGGTCTATGTATCTGTTTTTATATCAGTAGTGTGCTGTTTTGGTTACTATCAATTTGTAGTATATTTTGGGTTTTTTGTTTTGTTTTGTTTGTTTTTTGTGATGTGTATCACTGTTGGACATGTTATGAGGACTGTTGTATGAAATGTATCTGTAACTGTATAACATTGTATGAGATGTATTCATAACTAAGTGCATGTTGTATGTGATGTGCTGGTCACTGTTGCATGTTTTATGAGATGTGTCAAAACAATCATGATTTTTGTATATTTCGAAGTTAGGTAGTGTGAGGTCTCCAGCTTTGTCCTTTTTAGTTCAGTATTGCTTTGGCTATTTGAGGTCTTTTGTGACATTCATCTATATGAATTTCAGGTTTGTTTTTGCTATTTCTGTGAAGAATGTCATTGTTATTTTGATAGAGATTACATTGATTTTGTAGATTGCTTTGGGCTGCATGGTCATTCTAACATTATTAATTCTTCCAATTCAGGAGTATGAGATGTCTTTCCATTTGTTTGTATCCTCTTCAACTTATTTCATCAGAGTTTTGTACTTTTACTTGTAAAGATCTTTCACTTCCTTGGTTAAATTTGTTCCTAGGTATTTTTTGTAGCTATTATAAATGGGATTGATTTCTTTTTCAGCTAGCTCATTATTAGTATATAGAAATGCAGCTAATTTTTTAATGTTGACTTTGTATTCTGCAACTTTACTGAATTTGTTTACTAGTTCTAAATATTTTGATGGTGTCTTTAGGTTTTACTATATATAAGATAGTGTCATCTTCAAAGAGGGACAATTTGACTTCCCCTTTTCTAATTTGAATGCCTTTTTTTCTCTCTCTCTCTCTTGTTTAAACGCTATGGCTGGAACTTTCATTACTACACTGAATAAGAGTGGTAAAAGTAGTCATGCTTGTTTTATTCCAGTTTTTAGAGAAAAGGCTTTTAGCTTTTCCTCATTCAGTATGATGTAGCTGTGGGTTTATCATACTGGCCTTTATTATGTTGAAATATGTTTCTTCTATGTATAATTTGCTGAGAGTTTTTATCATAAAGGGTTGTTGAATTTTATTATATGTTTTTTCTGCATCTCTTGAGATGATCCCATGGTTTTTGTCCTTCATTTGATTGATATGATGCATCTCATTTACTGATTTGTGTATGTTGAACCATCCTTGCATCCCTGGAATGAATCTTACTTGAACATGGTGTATTATCTTTTTTTTTTTTTTTTTTTGAGTTGGAGTCTCACTCTGTCACCCAGACTGGAGTGCAGTGGCCGCTCCCAGCCACTGCAGCCTCGACCTGCTGGGCTCCGGCGATCCTTCCGCCTCAGCCTTCCAAGTAGCTGGAACTACAAGCGCGCGCTACCACGCCCGGCTAATTTTTTGATTTATTGTAGAGATGAGGTCTTGCTTGCCCAGGCGGGTCTCGA
>CAUYQG010084916.1:0-44146 GCA_963574415.1 Tarsius wallacei | reverse complement strand
CATAATAGATATCCTAGTGAATTACTCTTCTCTGTGATGGGTGTCCCAGTAACCGACCTCCTCCATATTGCATGTCCCAAAAACAAGACCTCCTTTGGGATGGGTGCCCAGTGATTGGACTTCCTCAGGGATGAGTGCCCTGTTGATTAGCTCTCCTCTGTGATGGTTGTCCCAGTGACTGGCCTTCCTCTATGATGTGTTCTCGGATGGCTGGCCCTCTTCTGTTATTGGTGTCACAGTGACAAGTTCTCCACTGTATGAGCGTTCAATGACTAGTCCTCCTCTTAGAGGGGTGCATCTGTGACTAGCCCATCTTTGTGGTGGGTGCCCCAGTGAATTTGCCTGCTCTGTGATGGACACCCCAGTGACTGTCTGTCCTCTGTGATAGGTGCCCCAGTGACTGGCCATTTTCTGTGATCGCTTTCTCAGTGAATTAATTACCCTTATCTGTTATGGTTGCCTCCATTCCTGGCTTTCCTCTGATGGGTGTCCCAGTGAAAAGCTTCCTCTGTAATCAGGACACCAGTGACTGGCTCCTATCTGTGAGGGGTGCTTCAGTGACTGTCCCTCCACTGTGTTTGCTGCCTCATTGTCTGGCTGTCCTCTCTGATTGGTGCTCCAGTTACTGGCTCTCTTCTTAATTGGTGTCCCAGTGACTGGCCCTATTCTGTGATGGGTGTCACAGTGACTAGACTCTGTTAAAAGTGATCCTGTGTCTGGTCCTCCTCTGAGAATGGGAGTCCCAATGCTTGGTCCTCCATAATATTTTCTCCATTGACTGGGCCTCCTTTGCAATAGGTGTCCCAGTGACTGGTCTTTCCCCAAAATGGGTGAAACACTGAATAGCTCTCCTCTGTATTGATAACCCCATTGACTGGGTCTCCTTTGTAATGGGTATCATAGTAACTGGCTATACTCTGTGATAGATGGAACAGTTACTGGTTCTCTTCTATAATGACTAGTGACTAGCCCTCCTCTGTAAAGTGTGCCCCTATGACTGGCCCACCAATGTGATGGGTACTACAGTGATTGGCCCTCTTCTATTATGGGTGCTCCATTGACAGATCCTTATCTGTGTTCAGTGTCCAGTGACTTTCACTCTTCTGTGGTTGGTACCCCAGTTCCTGGCCATTATTTATGATGACTGTCCTAATTACTGGCCCTCGTCTATGTTGGGCTTCTCAGTAACTGTCCCTCCTATGTGTATGACTCCTCACTGAGTGACACTCCATCAGTGCTCCAGTGACTGCCTCTCCTCTTTAATAGGTAATCCAGTGATTTATTCTCATCATGATGGCTACCCCAGTGACTAGTCTCCTTTGTGATGGATGCACAGAGACTAGCCCTCCATTTTAATGGGTTACCCAGTGACTAATTTTCCACTGTGTTTGATGACCCAATGGCTAGATCTCTGCTGTGATGGGTGCCTCAGTGACAGTGCCTTCTCTGTGATGTGTCTCAAAGTGACTTACCCTTATCCATAATGGGTGCCCTAGTGAGTGACTGGCCTTAATCTATGCTGGGTGCACCAGTGATGAGCTCCACTCTGTGATGGGTGTCCAAGTGTCTGACTCCCCTCTGTGTTAGTTGCCCCAGTGACAGAGCTTCCTCCATAATGGATGCCCCAATGCTAGGCCCTTTTCTGTGATGGGTGCCACAAGGAATGGTCCTCCTCTATTATGAGTACACCAGTGACAAGCCCTCTTTTGTGATTAGGGTCCCACTGACCAGCCCTTATTCACTGTGTATGACCGAGTGACTGGGCCTCCTCTGTGATTGGTGCCTCAGTGACTGCCCCTTCACCATCATGGCTGCTCAAGTGATTAGCGCTTTCTTTGCAAGATTATCCCAATAACTCTCCCAACTCCGTAATGGATGCCCAAGTGACTTGCCCTCTTTTTTTATGGTTGCCACATTGTCTAGCCCTCCTTTATGAGATGTGACTCCATGATAGGTCTGTCTCTGTGAAAGGCACACAGTGATTGGACCTCCTCTGTGATGGGTGCCCCAGTGACTGGCCCTTTTATGTGATGGTTGTCCCAGTAACTTGCCATCCTTTGTGATGGATGCCTCAGTGACTGGCCCTCCTATGTGTTTGGTGCCACATTGAATGGTCCTTCTGAGTGACCAGTGTCCAGTGAGTGGCTCTCCTCTGTAAATAGTAACCCAGTGATTTGCCCCCATCTGTGATGGCTACCCCAATGACTGGTCTTCCCTGTGATAGGTGCTTCAATAACTGCCTCTCCACTATGATGAATTCTGCAGTGACAAGTCTGTCTCTGTGATCAGTTTTACAGTTAGTAGACCTCATCTGTGATGATGCCCCAGTGATTGGACCTCTTCTAAGATGGATGTCCCCGTAAAGGGTCCTCCTTCCAATGGATTCCCCACTGACTTGCCCTTCTCTGTGATGGGTGCTTCAGTGACTGGATGATCTCTTTGATATATGCCCATGTGACTAGACTTCCTCAGTGAGGTGTACCCCAGTGATTGGGCCTCCTTTTTTGGGTGCCCCATGACTGGCACTCCTTTGTGATAAGTGCCTCAGTGACTGTGACTCTTCTGTGATGGGTGCATAGTTGAATAGTCCTCATCCATAATGGATGCCATAGTGACCAGCCCTCCTCTGATATTTGCCCCATTAACAGAGCCTCCTCCAAAATGGGTGCCTCAGTGATTGGCTCTCTTCTGTGATGGGTACCCCAGTTACTGGCCTCCTCTGTGATGGGTGCTCCAGTGACTGACCCTACACTCTTATGGGTGTCCCAGTGACTCACCCATCTCTGTGATGGCCGTACCAGTGAATGCTCCCTCTCCAAAATGGGTGCTCCGGTGACTCGCCCTCCTCTGTGGTATGCCCCTAGTGACTGACTTTCTTTGGTGATTGGTGCAAAAGTGACTGACTCTACTCTACAATATGTGTGCCAGTGATTAGCATGCATCTGTGATGGATGCCCCCATGGCTGAATCTGGTCTGTGATCCATGCACCAGTGACTGGTCCTTATCCATAATGGGTACCCTAGTGACCCTCCTTTGTGGTCCATACCCAATGTCTGACTTGCCTCAGTGATGGGTACGCAGTGACTGGCTCTCCTCTGTGATAATTGCCCTGTTGATTGGGTGTCCTCCATAACGGGTGCAGCAGTGACTGTGCCTCTTCCATAATAGGGTCAGTTGCTAGCCCTCCTCCATTTTGGTAGCCCCTTTGACCTGGTCTCCTCTGATTGGTGCCCCAGTGACAATTCCTCCTCTGTGATGGTCTTCCTACTTACTGAGCTCCCTCAATAATGGATGCCCCATGACTAATCCTGCTTTGTGATGGGTGTCCCCATGACAGGACATCTTGTGTTATGGGTGCCCCAGTGTCTGATCTCTGTAATGAGAGCCCCAGTGACTCTCTTCTGCATGATAGTTGCTCCAGAGATTGGCATTACTCTGTGATATGTGCCACAGTGATAAGCCCTCCTCTTTTTATGCATGTCCCTCTGTTATGTCATACTCTCAGAGGGTACTCCATGATGTTAGATCAGGCCTGCCATGGTGTGAATGTCTGGTGTGCAATAAGGTGCCACGAGAAAGAGACAATGCATTGCACCAAAGTTAGATTAAAAATATAATTTATTTAGAAAGTAAGCTGGGCTCGGTGGCTCAGCCTGTAATCCCGCGCCTTGGGAGGCTGAGGTGAGTGGATTGCCTGAGCCCTCGGGTTCGAGACCCGCTTGGGCAGGCGAAACCTCATCTCTACAATAAATCAAAAAAACTAGCCAGGTGTGGTAGCGCGCGCCTGTAGTTCTGGCTACTGGAAGGCTGAGGCGGAAGAATCGCCGGAGCCCAGCAGGTCGAGGCTGCGGTGGCCGGGAGCGGCCACTGCACTCCATTCTGGGCAACGGAGTGAGACGCCAACTCAAAAAAAAAAAAAAGAAAGTAAGTAAATGACAGAGAGAGGGAAAGGGAAGGGGCCAAAACTAGGAAACATGACAATGACCATAGGTAAAAAAGCACATGACTACACCAGAGTCAAGTAAGGCAGTGTTCCTGACTGCTCATTGTTGAGTCCTTTCAGTCCTTCCCTTTGATATGGGAAGATCATTAAGGTGATTGGGTGGTCTGTTCCATGTTATCATGAAGAGTCAGGCAAGGGCAGGTACTAATGTCAGGTGATGGACTGAATTTCATCAAATGATTGCTGCCACGGTGTTGGGGTAGGCTTGTGTCATGAAGTCAAGAAGAACTGACTAGGTTAACTTTGGTTATGGGTGTAGGCAACTAACTGAAAAAAAAGTTCATTTGTACAAAGCTAGCTAGGAAGTGGTTTGTAAAACAATTATCCATAATTAACTCTGAGAAACAAGTCCTATCCTTGGCTATTGATTAGTGGGTAAGTTAACTGCTAAAAAGAATGTGAATTAGGCAATGTTAAAATGACTGCTTAATGGGAATATTAAATCCCTGTTATGTCCTTTCATTTGGTGACTATCCCTCCTCTGTGATGCATGCCCTTGTGACTGTCCCTCCATTGTTATGGTTGTCATAGTGACTTACCCTGTTCTGTGATTAATGCCCCAGTAACTGCCTGTCCTCTGTGATGGGTGCTCCAGTGACTGGCTCTCATCTGTGATGGTTGTCCCAGTGATTAACTTTCCTCCAAAATTGGTGTTCCAGTGACGACCCCAACTTTGTGATGGGTGACCAGTGAGTGGCTCCCTCCAAAATGGGTGCCCTAGTAACTCCTCCTCCTCTGTAATGGTTGCCTTGATTACTGTCCTTCCTGTGTGATTGGTGCATCAGTTACTGGGCCTCATCCACAATGATGACCCTGTGACTGTCCATTCTCCACAGGGGTGTCCCAGTTACTGTGTCTGCTTTATGATTGGTGCCCAGTAATTGGAACCTCCTCCATAATGGTTCTGCAGTGACTAGCCATCCTTTGTGATGAGTGTCCAGTTTAGAAGGCCTATTCAATAATGGGTATCCCAGTAACTGGCCCTCCTTTGTGATGGATGTCCCAGTGACTGATCATCTGCCATAATGTGTGCTTCAACGACTTGGCCTTCCTGTTGTATACTGTCCCAGTGGCTGACCTTCATATATGATAGGTGCCCTGTGACTAGTCCTCCTCTGATGAGTTTAACAGTGACTGGGCCTCTTTTATAATGGATGTCTCATTGACTGGGCATTCTCTGTGATTGGTGTCCCAGTGATTTTATTCCTTCAAATAGGATCACCCAAAGATCAGTCTTCATCGGTTATTGATGTTCCAGTAATGGGGCCTCCTCCATAATTGGTGTCCCATGACTAGCCCTCTTCTGTAATGGGTGTCTCAGTGACTGACTGTGCCCTTTGATAGATGCCCCAGTTACTATAATTCCTCTCTAATTGTTGCCCCAGTAACTGGTTCTTCTATATGATGGGTGCCCCAGTGACTGATCCTTATCTGTGAAAAATCTCCCAGTGACTTTTGTCCTTCTTGGGTCCAAGATTGATTTTGTCTCCTCTGTAATGGCTATTTCAGTTAGTGACTCTCTTCTGTGACTGAAGTGCCAGTAACTAAGCTACTCCTAATGGGTGCCCCAGTGACTGGTCCTCTTCTGTAATGGATACGTCAGTTATTGGCCTTCGTCTTTGATGGTTGTCCCAGTGACAAACCTTCCTCCAAAATGGGTGCCCCAGTAACTTGCCTTCCTTTTTGATGGGTGCCCCAGTGACTGACTTTTCTTTGTGATTGGTCCCTAAAAGAGCCTCCTCCATATTTGGGCCCCAGTGACTAGCATTCCTCCATTCTGGTTGCCACAGCGAATTGCTCTACTTTGTGATTAGTGCCCAGTGACTGGCTTTCATCCATAATGGTTGCCACAGTGATTGGTCTTCCTCCATAATGGCCCCCTTCTGTGACGGGTGTCCCAGTTACAGGGCCTCCTGCATACAATGTGCCTCATTGCCTGGCCATCCTTTGTGATATGTTTCCCAGTGACTGAGCCTCCTCCATAATGCATAACCACTTACTGTGCCTCCTCTGTGTTTGGGGCCCAGTGACTGACCCTCATTCATAATGGTTCCACCATGATAGCCTCTGTGATTGATGTCCCACTAACTGAGCCTCCTCCATATTGGGTGCCCCAATGACTGACCCCCCCGATGTGAAGTAAGTCCCAGTTACTGGGCCTTTTCCGTAATGTGTACCCCAATGTCTAGGCCTCCTCTGTGTTTGCTGCCCCAGTGATTGGTCTTCATATATGATGGATGGCCCAGTAACTAACCCTCTTCTGTGATGGGTGTCACATTCACTTGACCTTCTTCATAATATGTGGCCCAGTTATTGTTGATTCTCTGTTGTGGGTATTACAGTAACTGAGCCTCCTACATAATTGGTGTCCCATTGATAAGTCCTCCTCTTTTTTGGGTGCCCCAGTGACTTGCTCTCTTCTGTGATGAGCGTCTCAGTGACTGGCTTTCCTCTTTGTAGATGCTCCAGGTATTGGGTCTCCTTTATTATGATTTCCCCAGTGACTGGCGTAATGGGTGCCACAGTCACTGGTCTTCCTTTCTGAAAATTTCCCACGTCTAATGTTCTTCTATGCTGGGTACCAGTCTGATTTTACCTCCACTATAAATGGGTGCCTCCATGATTGGCCCTCTTCTGTGAAGTTTGACCCAGGGACTTGGTCTCCTACCTTATGGTAGCCAGTGAATAGGCTTCTTTGATGAGTGTCCCAGTAACTGGTCTTCCTATGTGGTCAATTTCTCAGTGACTGGTGCACCTCTGTAATCGTTGCCCCAGTAATTAGTCCTACCCTGGGATAGGTCTCCCAGTTACCAGGGCTCCTTGGTAATGGATGTCCCAGTACCTAGTCCTCCTCTTTGACGGGTGCCCTGTGAAAGGGCTTCTTTTGAGATGGTTGCCCCAGTTACTGGCCCTTTTCTGTGGTCAGTGGCCCATTGACTGGCCCTTCTACTAATGGTGCCAGACTGACGGACCCACCTTTTTATTGGGTACTGCAGTGATCAGTATTGCAGTGTAAGATGGGTGCTCCAGTGATTGTGCCTCATCTGTCATGGATGTCCCAGTAACAGGCTCTCCTCTCTGATCAGTGTCTGGGTAACTGGCTATTCTCCTTTGGATGTCCCAGGGACTAGACCTCCTCTGGGATGGTTGACTTTGTGACTGGCCCTCCTCTGTGATTGATGACCCTGTGACTGACCCTTCTATTAAGGGGTGTCCCAGTTACTGACCATACTCTGGGATGGGTTATTGGCCCCCCTTTGTGATGGGGGCCTCAGTGACTGGTTATCTTCTGTGATGATGCCTCAGTGACTGTTTCTTCTCTGTGATGTGTGTCCCAGTGTCTACCCCTCCTCTGTGATGGGTGCCCTAGTGACTAGCTTTCTTCTGTGATGGGTCACTCATTGACTGGCCTTCCTTTCTAATGGGTTTCACATGGCAAACAATCCTCTGTTTTGGATGATGCAGTGACTGGGCTTTCTCTGTGATGACTCCGCCAGTAACTGGGCCTCCTCTGTGATGTGTGCCCCTCTATGATACATGTCATAGTGACTGACTCTGCTCTGTGATGGATGCCTATGTGACTGGCACTCTCCTATGATCATTGCCCCAGTGACTGGGGTGTCCCAGTGGCTGGTTCTCTTCTATGATAGATGTCCCTGTGACTGGACCTCCTCTAAAATGTGTGCCTCAGTGACTAATCTTCCTCCATAATGGATGCCCAAGTGAATAGGTTTTCTATGTGTTCACTGCTCCGTGATGAGCTTTCCTTCATAATATGTGCCCAAGTTACTAGTCTTCAATTATGGGTGCTCCAGTGACTAATCCACCTCAGTGATTTGTGTCTCAGTTACTAGCCATCCTCTGTTATGAGTGCCCCAGTGAATGAGCCTCCTCAGTGATTCATGCCACAGTGACTGCCCCTCTTCTTCTATGGGTGCCTCAGTGAATATTTGGTGCTTCATTAAATGGCCCCCCTCTGTGATCAGTACTGCTGTGACTGACTCTTCTCTGTTGGATCCTCAGTGACTGGCCTTCATCTGTGATGGGTATCCCAGTGATTGGACTCTTCTGTGATGGGTTGCTCAGTGACTAGATATACTTTGTGATGACTGCCCCTATGACTGGGAGTCCTCTGTAATGGGTGCCCTCATGACTGGCCCTTCTCTGTGTTCCGGGTTCCAGTGATTGGCCCTCCATTTAATGGGTGCCACAGTGTGATGGGTGATTTGATGTTTTCCCTCCTCTGTGTTGGATGCCTTTGTCACTAACCCTCCTCTGTGATGGTTGACTCAATTACTAATCTTCCTAATAATGGGTGCCCTTGTGACTGGCCTTGCTCTGTGATTGGTACATTTGTGACTATTCCACCTGTGTGATATGTGTCTCAGTGATTGCGGTTCCTCTTTGATGGGTGGTCCAGTCACTAGCTTTCATCTATGATGGATGACCTAGGGAGTAGTCCCCATCTGCAATTGGTGCCCCAGTGATTAGCCTTCTCTGTGATGGGTGTCCCAGTGACTGGATCTCCTCTGTGATGTTTCCCCAGTATATTGACCGCCTCCATAACGGATGCATCAGTGACTGCCCCACTTCTGTGATGAGTGCCTCAGTAACTGGTCCTCCTTTATAATGGGATCCCCAGTATGAGGCTCTAATTTGTGATAGGTGCCCCAGTTACAGGTCCTTCTCCATAATGGGTGCCCTAATGACTAACTCTCCCCTTTGATGGGTGTCTCAGTAACTGGACCTCCTACACAATAGTTGCCCCAGTGACAAACCCTCCTTTGAAATTGATATCCCAGTGAATGGCCTCCCTCAGAGATGGGTACCCTAATAACTGGACCTTCTCTGTAAAAAAATGTCCCAGTGACGAATCCTCCTCTGTGTTGGGCGCCCAAATGCCTATGTTTCCTGTGATCTCTGCTACAGAGACTGAGTCTCTGAGATAAAGTGTGCCTCATTGATTGGACCTTCTCAGTGATTGTTGCCCAAATGACTGGACCTCCCATGTTATGGGTGCCCTAGTGAATAGCCTGTCTGTGATTGGTGTCCCAGTAAATGGCTTTCCTCATTGATGGGTACCCCAGGGAATGTCCCTTCTCCGAGATGGTTGTCCCAGTGACTGACTATCCTTCCTAATGGGTGCCCCTGTGACTGGTCCTCCTCTGTTATGGGTTCCACGGTTACAAGACTTCATCTACCATGAGTGTCCCAGTGACCAGCACTCCTCTGTGAGGGGCACTCCCATAACTGGTCCGCCTCTGTAATTGGTCCTCCCATCACTGACCCTCCTCTGTAATAGGTGCTCCACTGACTGCCCATCCTCAGAGATGCGTGCCACAGAGGCTGGCCCGTCTCTGTTTTGGATGTATCAGTCATTGGCTCTCCTCTGTGATAGATGTCTCAGTGACTGATACTCCTCTATTATGCATAGCACAATGGCCTTCTGTTATGGGTGCCCCAGTGACTGGCCATCCTCTGGGGAAATACCCCAGTGATTGATATCCTCTGTGATGTGTGCCCCTGTGACTTGCTGCAATCTTCAATCACTTCTCCAGTGACTGTATCTCCTAGATAATGTTTGCCCCAGTGACTAGCCCTTTTTCATTATTGGAGTAGCAGTAACTGGGCATCCTCAGTGAGTGGTGCCCCAGTGATTTTTCCTCCTCTATAATGAGTGACCTAGTAACTAGCCCTCCACTGAAATGTGTGTCCAGTAACTAGGCCTCCCTAATAATAGGGATACCAGTAACTGTACCTCCACCTTTTTGGTGTTAGGCAGACGTACAGTTACTGGGAGCCCGTTTATTAACTGACTTCCTCTGTGATTGTTGCCCCAGTGATTGACCCTTCTCCATAATAGTTGCCCCAAGGATTAGCCATTTGCTGTATGGGTATGTAACTCACTGGGCTTTCTCCATAATTGGTGCCCCAGTAACCAGTCATCCAATGTGATGTGTGATTCAGTGACTGACACTCATTTGTGTGGTTCTCCAGTGACTGAATCTCCTTTCTGATGGTTGTCCCAGTAACCAGAACTCCTCTGTAATGGGTGCCCCTGTGAATAGGCTTTTTCTGTGGTTGATGCTACAGTGACTATTCCTGTTATATAACGTATGTCCCAATGGCTGGCAATCCTTTGTGATGGATATGCCAGTGACTGGCGCTTTTCTGTGCTGGTTTCCCCAGTGACTGACCTTCCTCTGTAATCAATGTTCATGTTACTGGCCATCATTCATAACAAATGACCTAGTGATCAACCCTCATCTCTTATGGGTGCCCTAATGACTGGCTCTACTCTGTGATGGGTGTCCCAGTGACTGGCTCCCCTTTCTGATGGTTGCCTCCGTGACTGGACATACTCCAAAATTGTTGCCCCAGTGATTAGCCCTTTTCTATGATCTATGCTCCTGTGACGGGGCCTCCTCCATATTAAGTGCTCCCAGTGACTGGACCCCATCCACAATGGCTCCCCCATTGACTAGCCCTCCTATATGATAGGTGTACCACATACTGGGTCTCCTCCATAACAGTTTCCCCAAAGAAAGGCCATCCTTTGTGACTGGTGTACCAGTGACTGACCTCCACCATAATGTTGACCTCAGTAACTGGACCTTCTATGTGTTTGTGGCTCCAGTGGTTTTGCTTCATATATCATGGATGCCACAGTGACTAGCCTTCCTCTGTGATAGGTGTCATAGTGAGTGGGCCTCCTGCATATTGGGTGCAATTGTGATTGGGCCTTCTCGGTGAGTGGTGCTCCAATGACTGGCCATCATCTGCTTTGGGTGCCCCTGTGACAAGTCCTCTTCTGTTTTGGGTGTTTTAGTAACTGGGTCTCTTCCAAAATTGGTACCCCATGACTAGGGCTCCTCTATATTGGGTGCCCCACTTTCTGGTTCTCTTTCATAATGCAATTCCCAGTGACTAAACCACCCTTGTTATGGGTTTGTCAGTAACTTGACCTCCCTGTGATCGGTGCCCTGTTACTTTGCCTCCTGTATGGTGGGCGCCTTTGTTACTTGGGCCTACTCTGTGATGAGTTCCCCAGTGGATGTTTCTCTTCTATAAAGGGTGATGCTTATTGGGTCTCGTTTGAGATGATTGCCCAATTGACTGACTGACTTAACTGATGGGTCCCTCGGTATACATCCCTCCTCTTTGATGGGTGCTTCAGTGACTGGCTGTCCTTCGTGATTGGAGGCCCAGTGACTCGCTCTCTTCTGTGAGGAGTTCCCCACTGACTGGGCCTCTTCAATTATGAGTGCCCCAGTTACTGGGCCTGCTCTGTGATTGGTGTCCCAGTAACTGGCCTTGCTCTGTGAAGGGTGCTTCAGTGACTGTCCTCCCTATGTCTGAGTTTCTCATTTACTGGGCCTCCTCTATGATGGGTTCCCCATTGACTAGCTCTTCTCTGTTATCAGCACTTAGTGGCTGGCCCTCATCTGTGATGGGTACCTCACTGTCTGGTCTCTGCTCTAATTTGTAACCATTGACTTCCCCTGGACTGTTATAGGTGTCCTAGTGGTTGGCCTCCTCTTTGATGGGTGCCACAACTGGCTCTTATCTGTGATGGGTGTCCCAGTTACAGGCTCTTTTCTGTGATGGAAGCCACAGTGATTAGACTTCTTCTGTGATGGGTCTCTCAGTGTTTTGCCCATCCTGCATAATGGGTGCCCAATTGACTAGCTCTCCTTTGTGAATGAGAGTCCCAGTGACTGGGCCTTCTCATTATTGGGTGATCCAGTGACTAGCCCACCACTGAACTACTCCACCACCAGTCTCAGAGGCTAGCCCACCACCAGTCTCAGAGACTGGCCCTCCTCCAAAAAGGGTGCCCCTGTGACTACCCCCCTCTGTGATGGGTGCTCCTGTGATTGACCCTCCTCTGTGATGTGTGGCACAACAATTGACTCTCCTTCTAATGGATACACTAGTGACTGGGCCTCCTCAGTGATTGTCTGTCCTCTGTGTTTAGGGTCCCAGTGACATTCTCTCCTCTATGATAGGTGCCCCAGTTACTGGCTCTACTCAGTTATGAATGGCCTAGTTACTGGCCCAACTCAGTTATGAGTGTCCAGTGATTGACTCACTTCTATGATGACTGGTTCAGGGAATACTTTTCTTTGATGAATGCCCAGTTGACTCTCCCTCCTCCTCAGTTCTTTGTATCCCAGTGACTGGGTCTCCTCCATAATGGGTGCTCCAGTGACTAGTGGTCTTCTGTGCGAGTGCCCAGTGACTGGCCCTTCTCTGTGATGACAGCCCTAAAGACTGGTTCTCTTCCATAATAGAAGGATTTCCTCTGTGATTCTAGCCTCAGTGACTTGCCCTCCTCTGTGATGGGTTCCCCAGTTACTGGTCCGCCTCTTTGATAGCTTCCCCCGTGATGGACCCTGCTTTATAATGGGAACCCCAGAGACAAACTCTCCTCTGTGATGGGACATCATTGACTAACCCTCCACTGTGATAGCTTCCCAAGTGACTGACCCTTATCCTTAATGAGAACTCCAGTAACTGACTGTCCTTTTTGGTATGTGCTTCAGTGACTAGCACTCCTCTGTGTTGGGTGCCTCAGTTACCAGCTCTCCTTTGTGATGGGTTCCCCAGTTGCTGGGCCTCCTCTGCAATGGGTGATATAGTGACTGGACCATCTCTGTATTCAACCCCCACTCCGACTGGTGCTCCTTCATAATATGTGCTCTAGTGACAGGCCCTTCTCCATAATGGATGCCCCAGTGAACACCCCTCCTCTGTGATGGATAACTCAGTGACTTATTTTCCTCTGTGATGGGTCACTAATTAGAGCTTTTCCTCTGTGATGAGTCCACCAATATGTGGGTGTCCTCTCTGATGTGTGTCTCAGTGACAAACCCTCCTCTGTGCTGGGTGCCCCAGTGACTGTTGACCCTCTATTATGTGTACCTCATTGACTAATCCTCCACTGTGATGGGTGCTCCAGTTACTATACTTGCTCTGTGAGGGTGCCCTGACTAGTCCTTCTCTTTGATTGGTGACTGTACCAATCCTTAATGGGTGCCCCAATAACCAGTCCTTCTCTGTGATGGATGCCTCAGTGACTGGACCTCCTGTATGATGGGTGCCTAGTGAGTCGCTCTCCTCTATGATTGATGCCCCAGTGACTGATTGTATTCTTTGATAATTGTTCCAGTAACTGGCTCTCTTCTATGACAAGTGCCATGGTGACAAACTTATTTCTGTGATGGGTACCCCAATATTGGGGCCTCCTCTATAATGAGTGCCCAGTGTCTGGCTCTTCATTTTGTTGGGTGTCCCAGTGACTATTATGGGTACCATAATAAATGGCCCTCATCTATGATGTGTGCCAATGGGCTGAACTTGCTTTATGTTGGGTGCCCTGGGGACTGGGACTCCCTTGTGATTTTTGTACCAGTGACTGGCCCTTCTCTGTATAGAATGTCCCAGTGACTAGCCTTTCTCTGTCATGGGTGTCTCACAGACTGGGTCTGTACGATGGGTCCCTCCGTGACTGTGTTTCCTATGCGATGGATGCCTTAGTATCTGTTACACCTCCATAATAGCTGACCCCATAAGTAGTCCTACTCTCTGATGGGCTTCCCAATGACTGGGTCTTTATGTGATTGGTACCCCTATGATTGTTTCTTCTCTGTGACGGGCATCCCAGTGACTGTTCATCCTCTGTGATTGATGTCCATGACTGGTCCTTCTCTATCATGGGTAACCCAATGACGAGCTTTCCTTTGTGATCGCTGCCTCGGTGACTGAATCTCCTACAAAGTGGTTATCCCAGTAACTAGCCCTCCTCCATTATGTGTACCCCAGTTATTGGGCCTCTTTTGTGGTTTGTGACCCAGTGACTGGCCCCTCATCATAAAGGGTGCTGCATTGATCAACTTTCTTCTGTGATAAATGTCCTAATAACTAGGTCTCCTCCATAATGGGTGCCCCAATGACAAGCCCTTCTTTCTGATGAGACTTTCAGTGACAGAACCTCCTTATAGATAGGTGCCCCAGTGACTGGTCCTCCTCTATAATGGTTGTCCCAGTGACTCTTCCTACTCCATAATGGTTGTCTCAGTTATAGAACCTCCACTGTGTTGGGTGCTAGAGTGCTAACCCTCCTCTGTGATGGATGTCCCAGTAACTAGCCCTACTCTATGATGAGTGTTGCCATGAATTGCCCACATCTGTGATAGGTGCACAAATGACAAAACCTTCTCTGTGATGGATGTCCCAGTAACAGACCCTTCTCTGTGTTGGGTGCCCAACTGACTGGACCTCTTCTGTGCTGGATGTACCTATGACTGGCCTTCTTCTGTGATGGCTGTCCCAGTGACAGGCCTTCCTCTGTGATGAACCTCCCAGGGAATACACTTCCTCTAATATGAGTTCCCCAGTGACTGGCCATCCTCTGTTATTAGTGCCCCAGTAGCTGGCATTTCTCTCTGATGGATTTCCCAGTGACTAGTCCTTCTTCATAATAAGTGCCCCAATGACTTACTCTCCTTTGTGAAGATTGCCCCAGTGGCTGGCCCACCTCTGTAATGGGTGCCCCAGTGACTATCTCTCCTCTGTGATGTGTGCTTTAGTGATTGCCTCTCTTCTTTGATGGGTGCCTCCGTGAGTGCCCCTTCTATGATGGGTGTCCCAATGACTAGCACATCTCAGTGATGGGTGCCCCACTGAATGACCCTCCTCTCTGATGGTTGCCCCAATGACTGGCCCTCCTCCATAATGCATGTCCTGGTGACAGTTCCTGCTCTGTGATGGATGCCAGAGTTACTAGCCCTACTCTGTTATTTGTGGCCAAGGACTGGTCCTCCTCTGTGATGGGTGTCTCAGTGATTGACCCTTCTATGTGATCAGAGACCCTATTATCGTCTCTGCTTCTAATGGGTGACCCAGTGACTTGGCCTCCTCTGTGATGGGTGCTTAAGTGACTCTTCCTTCTCTGTGCTGGATGTGATGGCTGCCTCAGTGACTGGTTATCTTCTTTGATAGATGCCATATTGATTAACTTTCCCCATGATCACTGTCTCAGTGTCTGAGTCTCATAGAAAATGGGTGCTTCAGTGACTGCCTCTTTTCTATTATGGGTGCCACAGCGCCTGGCCCTCCTTGTTGATTGGTACCCCAGTGACTGAACCTCCCAAATAATGGGTGCCCTAGTGACTAGCCCTCTTCTGTAATGGATATCCCAATAATGTGGCCTTCTCCATAATGGTTGTCTCAGTAACAATCCTTACATTGTGACTGGTGTCCCAGTTACTGGATCTCAGTGATGGTTTCTGCATGACTAGCCCTCCCCCATGAAAAATGCTCCAGTGACTGATCTTTCTATGTGATGGATGCCCAGTAACTAGCTTTCCTCTGTGACTGCTGCTCCAGTGACTGGGTTTCCTTAAAATGGGTGCCTCAGTGACTAGTCCTCCTGCATTATAAGGGCCCCAATGGCCATGCCTCCTTGTTGATTGGTGTTTCATTGTCTGGCCCTGCTACATAGTTTGTACTCCAGTGACTGGCCATTCTCTGTTATGTGTGCTACGGGACATGTTTTCTTCTTTATTGGTGGACCAGTGACTATTTCCCTTTGCTAGGGTTGGCCACTTGTCTGGTCCACCTCTGTGATGGGTGCCCCAGTAACAGGCCCTCCTCTGCAATGAGTGCCCCAGTGACTGCCTCTCCTCTGTGATGAGTGCCCCAGTGACTAGCCCACCATTCTGATGGGTATGCCAATGACTGACCCTATTAGGTATGGCTTTCCCATTGACAGGCCCTCCTCTGTGATGGGTACCTCAGTGACTGTCATTCCATTGTATTTGGTGCCTCATTGACAGGTTCTGCTCTCTGATTCATGTTCTGGTGACAACCACTTCTCTGTGTACATCAGTGACTGTCCCTCCTCCTAATTGGAGTTCAAATGATTAGCCTTCCACTGGGATGGGTATATCATTGAATGGCCCTCCTCTGTAATGGGTGTTTCAGTGAATGACACTCCTCTGTGATAGGTGCCTCTGAGAATGTCCCTCCTCTGTGATTTGTGCCTCAGTGATTGTCCACCTCCTAATGGGTTCCCCAGTGACTGGCACTCCTCTGGGATGTGTTTCTTAGTGACTGGTCCTCCTCTGAGTTAGGTGCCTCAGTGATGACCCTCTTTTGGGATAAATGCCTTAGTGACTTGCTCTCTTCTGTGATGTCTCTCCAGTGACTATCCCACCTGTTATGGGTCCCACAGTGACTAGCCATCCTTTGTGATGGGAGTCTGAGGGATGAGCGCTTTCTGTGAGTGATGCCTCTGTGACTGGCTCACCTCTGTGATTGTTGCACCAGTGATTGATCTCCTGTGTTACAGGTTCTCCAGTGACTGTCCCTCCTCTTTGTTGGCTGACCAGTGACTTCCCCCGTTCTGTGATGAGTGCCTAAGTGATTGGCCCTCACCTGTGATGGGTGCCTCAGTGAATTAACCAGCTCTATGTTTGGTACTTCATTGACAGGCCTTTTCTATGATTGGTTCTCCAGTCAATTGTTCTTCTCTGTAATCGGAGTCCCAGTGATTAGCCCTCCTCTATGACAAGTACCCCGGTGACTGGTCTTTGTGATCAGTGCCCCAGTGATTGTCTCTCCTTCCAATGGGTGCCACAGTGACTAGTCCTCCTTTTTGATATGTGACTCATTGACTGGCCCTATCCTGTGATTTCCTTGGTTTCCTCTGAGATGTACTCCCAGGTGACTGACCCTTCCCATAATGGGTTCCCAAGTGACTGACCCTCCACTTTGATTGCTGCTCCAGTGACTGGATGTACTCTCTGATAGGTGTTTCAGTGACTTGGTCTCCTCTGTGATGGGATACCAGGTGACTCGCTATCCTTCCAATGGATTCCTTAGTGACTGACCATCCTCTGTGATGGGTATCTCTGTGACTGGCCTTTTTCTGGAATGGGTGCCTTAGTTAATAGTTCTCCTATGTGATGAAAATCTCAGTAACAGGTCCACCTCTATGATTAATGCCCTAGTGACTGGTCCTGCTCTTTAATGTGTGCCCCATTACTGAAACACCTCTTGGGTGGGTGTCACAGTGATTGGTTCTCCTCTGTGATCTGTGCCAGGGTGACTGGCCTTCTTCCCTAATGAATGCCCTAGTGCCTAGCACTCTTCTATCATAGGTGCTTCCATGATTGGCTCTCCTCTGTGATGGGTGCCCCAGAGAATAGGCTTCATCTGTGATGGGTGCCCCAGAGAGAAGACCTTATCTGTGATTGGTGTCTCAGTGACTGTTCCTCATTCTAGTGGTTACCTGAGTGACTGGCCTTCCTCTGAGTTGGGTGCCACAGTGATTGTCACTCCTCTGTGATGGGTATATCAGTGAAAGTTCCTCCTTTGTAATGAGAGCTCAAAGACTAGCCTGCCTCTGTGATTGAGGGGAGCCAAAGTGGCTAACCTTCTTTAGTGATGAGTGCCTCAGTGACTACCGCACCTCTGTGATTGCTGTCTCAGTGAATTTCCTTCCTCCTAATGGGTACTCTAGTGACTGACCCTCTTCTGAGGTGGATGTTTCAGTGATTGGCCCTCCTTTGGATTGGGTGCCTCAGTGAATGATCCTCCTCTGTGATCATTCCCCTAGTGACTTGATCTCCTCCTAATGAGTGACCAGTGACTAGTCTTTATCTTGGATGTGTGCCTCAGTGTCTGGCCCTTCACTGTGATGGGTGCCTCAGGGTCTGGCTTTTGTATGTGATGGTACCCCAGTTAATATTCCTCCTCTGTGATGGGTGCCCCAGTGACTGGCTCTCCTCTGTGATGGGTACCCAAGTAACTAAGCTTTTTCTGTGATGAGTGCTCCAGTGACTAGCCCTCCTCTATAATGGGTATCGCAATTTCTGAACTTCCTCTGAAATGGGTGACACAGTGACTGGACCTATTTTCTGTTGGGTGTCCCTGAGACTTGATCTTCTCCATAATAGGTACTCTTTTAACAGGACCTCCTCTCTGATTACTGCCTCAGTGACTGACCCTCCTCCAAAATGGGTGACCCAGTGACGGGCCATCCTGTGTGATTGGTTTCCCAGTGACTGGCCATCCTGTGTGATTGGTTGACGTGATTATTACTGGCCATTCTCCTTAATGGGTGCCCCAGTGACTGGCCTTCCTCTGCAATGGTTGCCAATGTGACATGCCCTCCTCTGTGATGAGTGCCTTTGTGATGAGCCCTCCTCTGTGATGTGTGCTTCAGTAACTAGTCCTCCGCTGTGAGGCATGCCTTTGTGACTGGCCCTTATCTGTGATGAGTGCCACAATGAGTGGTCCTGCTCCTGCATGGTCGCCCCAGTGATTGCCCCACCTGTCTCATGGGTGTCCCAGTGACTGACTTTCCTCTGTGATTGGTGCCACAGTAAAAGGTCTTTTCTCTGACTGGCTTTCCTTTGTGTTGGGTGTCTCAGTGGCTAGGCATACTCTGTCAGGAGTGCACCCTCCTTTGGCCTTTGTTGTGATGTCTGACACTGTGACTGGATTTCCTGTGTCTGGTGTCCCTGTGACTAGATGTGCTCTGTTGGAGGTGCTCCAGCGACTGGCCATCCTTTGTGATGAGTACGTCCGTAACTAGTATTTCTTTGTGATCTCTGTTTCAGTGACTGGGTCTCCTATATAAGGAGTGTCCCAGTGACTAAACTTCCTCCACAATGGGTACCCAAGTGACTGGGCCTCCTCAGTGACTGGTGACTCAGTGCCTGGTCCTCCTCAATAACGGATTCCCCAGTGACTGGCTGTCCTTTTTTATGGGTGACACAGTGGCGAGACTTTCTCCCTAATGAGTGTCTCAGAGATGAGCCCTCCTCTGTGATGTGTGCTTCAGTGACTAACCTTCTTCTGTCATGGTTCTCCTAGTGTGTTTTCCTCCTCTGTGATGGATGGCCCTATAACTAGTTATCTTATGTGATCCATTACTAGTGATTAGCCTTCTTCTGTTGAGTGTCCCAGTGATTGATCTTCCTTTGCCATGGGAGTCCCAGTGTCTAGGCCCCCTTTATGATTGCACCAGTGATTAGTTCACCTCTATTATCTGTGTCCTAGTTACTGACATTCCTTCCAAATGAGTACCCCAGTGACGCAACTTTCTGTGTGCTGTATGCCCTGGTGACTGACCCTCCTCTGTTTTTGGTACTCACATGATTGGCTCTCCTCCTTAATATGTGTCCCAATTACTGTCTCTCTGTGATGAGTGCCACAGAGACTGGTCCTTCTCTGTGACTACCCATTCTATCTGATGTGGGTCCCAGTGTTGGGGATTCCTCTGTGATGGGTGCCCCAGTGAATAGCCCTCTTCTGTGATTGTTGCACCAATGACTGGGCTTCTTATGTAATGGATGCTTCCGTGACTGATCCTCCTCTGACATCAGTGCCCCAGTGATGTGCCCTCTTTCTAATGGATGCCCTAGTGACTGGGTCCCCTCTACTATGGGTGTTTTGGTGATGGATTCTTCTCTGTAACAGCTGTCTTAATGGCTGGATCTCCTCTGTTGGGAGCAAAAGTGAATAACCCTCCTCTGTGATGTGTGCCACAGTGATTGGCCTCTTTCTAATGGGCAACCAAGAGACTGGCCCTCCTCTGTGATGAGTACCACAATAATTGGTCCTTCTCATTGATAGTTGCCTCAGTGACTATGCCACTTCTGTGAAGGTGGCCAGTACCTTCCTTTGTGATTGGTACCACAGTGTCATGGCTTCCTTTTGAAGAGTGCCCTAGTGATTGTACAATCTGTTGTGAGTCTCAGTGACTGAGTCTCCTCCTAATGGGTACCCCAATTACTAGCCCTCTTATGTGATTGGTGTCTCAATGACTGGTCCTCCTCTGTGATGGGTGTCTCAACAAATGTCTCCTCTTTTATGGGTGACCCAGTGACTGGCTATACTCTTTTATGGTTGTCCCAATGAATGACTTTCCTATGTGATGGGTGCCATAGTAAGTAGCCTTCCTCTGTGATGTATGCTCCAGTGACTGGTCCTAGCTATATTTTGTGTCCCATTAACTGGTACTCCTCTGTGATGGCCACCCCAGTGACAGGCTCTTCTCTATAATGGGTGCCCTACTGACTGGTATTCCTCTGTGATGGGTACCCCAATGTTAGGCTGGCCTCTAAGATGGGTGCCTCAGTGTATGGCCCTCCTCTGTGATGGGTGTCCCAGATACTAGTCCTCCTCCATAATGAGTGACCCAGTGGCTTGCCCTTTTTTGTGATGAGTGTTCCAGTGACTAACCTGCCTGTGTGATGGATGCCCTAGTGACTGATCCTCCTCAATGATGGGTGTCTAAATTACTGGCTCTCCTCAATAATAAGTACCCATTGACTGACCCACCTCTGTAATGTGTGCCAGAGAGTCAAGCCCACCTCTGTGATGAATGTCTTAGTGACAAGTCATTCATTTTGATGCATACCTTTGTGACTGGCCCTCCTTTGTGAATGGCTCTCCTCTCTAACTGGCCCTGCTTTGTGAGATGTCCCAGTTTCTGTCCCTCTTCTCTGATGGCTAATGAAGTGACTGGCTCTCTTCTGTGATGGGTGCCCCAGTGACCAGGCCTGATCTGAGAGTGTCTCCCAGTGACTGGCCCTACTCTGTGACCAGTGTTCTAGTTTCTGACCCTCCCCCTAATGAGTGTCCCAGTGATTTGCTCTCCTCTGTAATGTGTGTCCAAGCAACTAGGCTTCTTCTGTGAAGTAACTGGTCCTTCTCTTTGATAGGTACCTCAGTGACTGGCTACCCTCTGTAATTAGTACTTCAATGACACCCATTCAATGTAATGGTTGCCCCAGTTACAAGTTCTTTTCTGTGATCAGTGCCCCAGTTATTGTTCCTCCTCTATATTTGGTACCCCAGTGACTGGTCCTCCTCTTTGATGGGTGCCCAGTGACTGGCTCTCCTTAGTGATGAGTGTCCTGTGACTAATTCTCCTCTGTGATTGTTGCACTAGTGAATCTGTGTTGGGTGCCTAAGTGACTTTCCTTTCTCCAGGATATTGGCCTCAGTGACATACTTTTCTCTGTGATGGGTCTCACAGATACTGGGTCATGTCTCTGATAAGAGCCTTAGTTACAAGCCTTCTCTGTGATGGGTGCCTCAGTGTCTGGCCCAACTCTGTGATTGGTGCTCCATTGTCTAGTCCTCCCCTAAAATGGCTGACCTAGTGACTAGGGCTCATCTGTGATCAGTGCCCTGTTGACTGTCTTTCCTCTTTGATGGCTACCTCAGTGATTGTTCTTCTGCAGACATGGGTGCCTCATTGACAGTCTCTCCACTGATTGACTCTTCTTTGTGACTGGGGTTTCAGTTATTGGCACTCATTTGTGATGGCTTACCCATTCAATGGTCTTCTTTGTGATGGGTGCACCAGTGACTGGTCCTTCACTGTGATAGGTGTCTTAGTAACAGGCCTTCTCTGTGATGGGAGCCAGTGACTGGCTTTCCTCCTTAATGGGTGCCCCAGTAATTGGCCCTTCTTTGAAATGGGAGTCCCAGAGATTGGGCCTCCTCTTTAATGGTTACCCTAGTGACTAGGCCACCTTTGTGATAGGTGTCCTAGAGACTAGCCTTTCTCAAAAAAGGATTCGCCAGTGACTCACCCTCTTCTTTCATGGGCACCCTAGTGAATGGCCCTCCACTGTTTTGAGTGCCCCAGTGATTGTTCTTCCTCCATATTTGGTGTCCTAATTACTGTGTCTCCTCTGTGATGGGTGACCCAGGGACAAGTCCTGCTTTGTGATTACTGCCCCAGTGACAGGGCCTTCTCCCTGATGAAGGACCTCAGTGAAGTCTGCCACAGTGACTGACCCTCTTCTGTGATCAGAAAAGCAGTGTCTTACCTTCCTTCTAATGGGTGACTCATGACTGGGACATCTCTGAGATGGGTACTTCAGTGACTTACAGTCCTCTGTGATAGGTGCCTCAGTGACTCGCTCTCCTCGGCAATGGGTTCAAAAGTGACTAGCCCTCCTCTGTAATGTGGTCCCCAGTGACTAGGCCTTCTCCTAGTGGGTGCTACAGTGACTGGTCCTTTTCTATTATTGGTACCCTAAGATTGGCATTCCAAAATAATGGAGGCCCTAGTGTTTAGTCTTTCTCTGTAATGGTTGCACCAGTGACTGGTTCTCTGTGAGGGGTGTCCCCAGGACTGTCTCTCCTCTGTGATAGATGTCACAGTTACTGGGCTTCCTTTATAATCGGTGCCCCAGTGACTAGCCCACCTCTGTGAGGGTTGTCCCATTGACTGGCCCAAATCTGTGATGGGTGCTCCAGTGACTGGCCCTCTTCTATTATGGTTGCTTCAGTGATTGCCCCTCCTCTGTGTAGGATGCTTAGTGACTGGCCACTCTCTGTAAAGGTTACTTCAATGACTGCCCTTTTATTTGATGACTTTCCCAGTGACTGGGTCCCCTCTATGTTTGGTGCATCAGTTACTGGCCCTTCTTTGTAATATGAGCCTCAATGACTGCATCCTCTCTGATGAGTGACTAGCCCTCATTCAAAATAGATGCCTTGGTGACTGGACATACTCTGTGAAGTGTGTCAAATGACTGACTCTCCTTTGTGATGGTATACCCAGTGATTTACTATCCTGTGTAAGGATTGCCCCAGTTAAAAGGCCCCCTCCATAATGGTTTCCCCAATGACTGGTCCTCTTCTGTGATGTGTTCCAGTGTGTAGGCTTTCTCTTGATGGGTGCAGCTGTTAATGTCCCTCCATTATGATTGGTGTCCCAGTGACTAGGCCTCCTTTATAATGGGTGCTCTAGTGACTAAGTCATCTCCATAATGTGTGCCACAGTGACTGAGCCACATTCCTGATTGGTACCCCAGGGACTGGTCCTCCTCCAGATTGGATGCCACAGTGAAGAGCCCTCCTCTGTAATGGGTGCTCAGTGACTATACCTTCTCTGTGATGGGTGCCCAAGTAACTGGCACTCCTATGTATTGAGCACCTCAGTGGCTGAACCTTCTCTGTGAAAAGTGCTCCAGTGACTTATCTTCCTCTGTAATTGATGTCCCAGTGACTAGCTGTCCTCTGTGATCGCTGCCTCAGTGACTGAATGTGCTACATAATGAGTGTCTCCTTGACTAGCCCTCCTTTAGTATGGTTGTCTCAGTTACTATGAATCCTCTGTGATGGCTCCACACTCTCTGGCCCTCCCTCATAATGGATGCCCAAATGACAAGCACTCATTTGTGATGGGTATTCCAGTGACTGGCATTCCTTAGTGTTGGGTGCTTCTGTTACTGATGCTCCTCTGTGATGTTTGTCCCAGTGACTAACCTTCCCACATAATGGGTGCCCCACTGACAGGCTCTCCTCTATTATTGGTACCACAGTGACAATCCCTCCTGTGTGGGTTTCTTAGTGACTAGCCTTCCTCTATGAGGGGTTCCCTAGTGAGAGGACCTTCTCCATATTGGTGCCCTGGAGACTAACCCTCCTCCATTATGGTTTCCACAGTGACTGTGCCTCCTCTGTGATTGGTGCACAGTGACTGGTCCTGCTCCATAATTGTTGCCCCAGTGACTAGAATTCCTCTATAATGGGCATTCAAATTACTGAACCTCCTCCATAATGGTTGCCCCAATGACTGGCCCTGCTTTGTGATGTGTGGTCCCAGTCTGGGTCTCCTACATAATGTGTGCCTCAGTGATTGAACCTCCCTTGTGACTGGTGCTCCAGTGCCTGGCCTTCATATCCAATGAATGTCCCAGTTACTAGCTCTCATCCCTGATGGATGTCACAGTGACTGGGCCTCCTTTATAATTGGGGCTTCATTGACTGGTCATTCTCTATGATTGTTATCCCAGAGAATTCTCCCCAATAACTTGCCCTCCTCAGTGATGTGTACCCCGGTGGCTGACTCTCTTCTGTGATGAGTGTCCCAGTTACTGGCTCTCCCTTGTTATGAATGCACCAGTGATTGGTCTTCCACTCGGATGGGTATCACACTGATTTTGTCTCCTCTGTGATTGCTGCCAAAATTACTGGCCCTCCTCTATGATTGGATGCCCAGTGACTGTACTCTTTATAATATGTTCCCACTGACTGGCCCTCATCTATGATGTGTGCCACTGTGACTGTATTTCCTCTGTGATGGGTGCCTGAGTTACTGTCCCTCTTTCGTGATAGGTGCCACAGCGATTGTCCTTCCTCTGTGATGGATGATTTAGTAATTGGCTGTCCTTAGTGATCAGAACCCCAGTTAGTGGCCCTTCTCTGTGATGGGTGTCCCAGTGATTGGGCCTCCTCCTTAAGAGGTGCTCCTTTGATTAGGTATCCTCTGTGATTAGTGCTCCAGTGTTAGGCACTCCTCCAAATTGTGTGCCCCAGTGACTAGTCCTCCTCTGTGATGGGTGTTCTAGTAACTGGTCCTCCTCCAAAGTTGGTGTCTCTGTGATTAGCACTTCTATGTGTTGGGTGCCCTATGACTGCCTCTCATTCATGATGATTGTCTCAGTGACTGACTCTCCTCTGTTATAGATGTCCCATTGACTAAGTCTCCTTTATAAAGAGTAGCCAGGTGACTGCTTCTTCTCTGAAATGAGTGTCACAGTGACAGGCCCACCACTGTGAAAAATACCCCATGAGAAATAGCACTGATCATTCTCTCTCATGTGTTCCCCAGTGACTAGCTGTTCTCTTGTTGACTGACCCATTGAATGGGTCTGCAACATGATGGATGCCCCACTGACTAGCCCTCCTATTTTGGGGTGTCTTAGTGACTGATTTCTTCATGAACTTTTTCCCCAATGGTTGTCACTTCTCCATAACAAGTGCCCTAGTGACAGGCCTCCTCACTGATGGGGGTCCCAGTAACTGAATCTCTTCCGTAAGAGAATGAGTGGCCCTTCACCATTATGTGACTGGCAATCCTCTGTGATTGGTACCCCCAGTGACTTGTCTTCCTCCATAATGGGTACCTCATTGACTAGCCTTACTCTGTGATGGATGTCACACTTACTAGGCCTCCTTCATAATGGGTGCCCCAGTAACTGACTCTGTTTTGTGATTGGTGTCCCAGAGACTGGCCATACCCCTACTCAGTGACTAGCCTTCCACTGTGATGGGAGTACCAGTGACTGGGCCTCCTCCATAATGGGTGTCCCAGTATCTATCTCACTTTTATGATGGGTGTCCCAGTGACTGGTGCACTTTCAAAATCAGTTCTGCAGTAATTTGTTCTCCCCTGTGAAGATTGCTCTACTGACTGGCCCACCTCTTTCTGTCACAGGTTCTCCCGTGATTAGTCCTCCTCCATAATGGGTGCCCCAGTTACTCTCTCTGCTCTGTGATGAGTGTCTCAGTGTCTAGTCCTACTGTGTGGTGCATGCCACATAAACAGGCCCTCTTCTGTGATGAGTGCCTCAATGACTAGAGAAACTCTGTCATGTGTACCACAGTGGCTGGGCTTCCTTTGTGATGGGTTCGTCAGTGACCAGCCAACCTCTGTGATAGGTACTTTAGTGACTGGCTCTCCTTTGTGATTGGTTCCCAGTAATTGACCCTCCTTCTAATGGGTGCTTTAGCGACTTGATTCCTCTGGGATGGTTGCCCCAATTACAAGCCCTTCTCTGTGAAGGGTGCCTTAGGTGCTGACTCTCCTCTTTAATAGGTGTCTCAGTGACAGTGCCTCCTATGTGATAGGTGCCCCAGTGAAAAATCTCCTCAGATGACTACCACATTGACTTTGCCTCTTCCGTTTTGACTGCCCACATTACTGGCCCTCCTCTATGATCATTGCCCCAGAGACTGAGCTCGTCGTATTGATGCGCCTGTGACTGACCCTTCTCTGTGAAGCATGCCTCAGTGACTGGTCCTCATTTATGATGTGTGCCTCAGTGACTGGCTTTCCTTTGTGATGGATGCCCTGATGAGAGGCTCTCCTCTGTTATGGGTGCCTCCGTGATTGATTCTTCTCTCTAATGGTTTTCCTGTTGACCGACTCTTTTTTTCGAAGGGTGCCCCAGTGAGTAGCTTTCATGTATGATGGGTCCCCTGGTGCCTGGCCATCCTCTATAATATGAGCCTCAGTGAGTGGCACTTAACTGTAATGGGTGCTTCAGTGACTGATCATCCTGTGTATTGGGTTCCCCAGTGACTGGCCTACTTCTTTGATGAGTGTCCCGGTGACTGGCCCTTCTCTGTGATTGGTGCCCTGGTGATGGGCTTTCATCCATAATGGATGACCTAGTGACTAGCCTTCCTCTGTGATACATGCCCAAATGTCAGGGTCTCCTCTGGGGTAAGTGTCCCAGTAAATGGTTCTCCTCTGTGATGATTGGCACATTGATTAGACCTACTCCATAATGGATGCCCAAGTGCCTGACCCTCCTCCCTTATGGTTGCCCCAGTGACTGGGCCTCAACAGTGACTGGTGACCCAGTGACTAGTACTCTTCCAAAATGGTTACCCCAGTGAATAGCCCTGCAGTAATTTGTTCTCCCCTGTGAAGATTGCTCTACTGACTGGCCCACCTCTTTCTGTCACAGGTTCTCCCATGATTAGTCCTCCTCCATAATGGGTGCCCCAGTTACTCTCTCTGCTCTGTGATGAGTGTCTCAGTGTCTAGTCCTACATGCCACATAAACAGGCCCTCTTCTGTGATGGGTGCCTCAATGACTAGAGAAACTCTGTCATACGTACCACAGTGGCTGGGCTTTCTCAGATATGTGAGTCCCAGTGACTGGCCTTTCTCCATGATTGTGTGCCAGTGACTAGTCCTCTTCTGAGATGGATGCCACAGTGACAAACCATTTTCTGTAATAGGTCTTCCAGTGAGTAGCCCTTCTCTGGGATGCCTACCTTTACTATTGGTCCTACTTTGTGATGGGTGCCTTAGTGACTGGCACTTTTCTGTGATATGTGCCCCAGTGACTATCCCGCCTTCAGGATGCTTGTGCCAGTAACTAACCCTTCATCAAAATTGGTGCCCTCAAGACTTGTCCTCCTTTGTATTGAGTGTCCTAGTGACTGGACTTCCTCTATGATTCATACTCCAGTGATTAGGCATCCTCCATATTGACAACTCCTGACTGGTCCGCCTCCATTATGGGTGCCCCAGTGACTGTGCTACTTATGTGATGGGTATGCCTCTTACTGATCCTTCTCTGTAATGGAAGCCCCAGTGGCTAGACGTTTTTATGGGTGTCTCAGTGGCTAGACTTCCTACATAATATGGTCCCCTATTCCTGGGTCTCCCCTGTGGTTGGTGCCCGAATGGTAAGCCATTCTCTGTGATGAAAGTTGTAATGACCAACCTGTGTCTATGATCAGTGTCCTAGTAACTGGACCTCCTTTAACATTGGTGCCTCAGTGGTGCCCTAGTCATCCTCCCTGATGGGTACTCCAGTTTCTGTGCCTCCTCCATAATGGGTGACCAGTGATTTGTACTCCTGTGTGATGGATGTCCCAGTGCCTGGACTTCCTTCATAATATGTCTTCATTGACTGGGTCTCTTCTGTGATTAGTGCCTCAGTGTCTGGTCCTCCTCCAGTTGGTATCCCAGTTGCTAGCCTTCCTCTGTGATGGATGTTCCAGGAACTTGACCTCCTCCATAATTGATTTACCAGTGACAAGCCCTCCTATGTGATACGTGTCCCTGGGACTAGGTCTCTTCTCTTGTACATACACTAGTGACAAAGCCACCCTATAATGGGTGCCCCAGTCACTGGTTCTCCTCTGTAAAAAAACATGTCACAGGGACTGATCACCGTCCATGATGGGTACCACACTGTTTTTGTCTCCTCTATGATGGAAGCCCCAGTTAGTGGCCTTCCTCTGGGATGGGTGCCTCAGTAAATGGCCCACCTCTGTGATTGATGTCACAGTGTGTGCACCTCCATTGTTATGTGAGGCTCAGTGACTATCTATGATGGTTGGATCAGTGACTGGCTCACCTCTATGATGGGTGTCCAAAGGACTAACCCTCCTGTGTGATGTGTGCCCCAGTGACTGGGCCTCCTCCTAATGGGATACTTCAGTGACTGGTCCTCTCTGATGGCTGCTTCAGTGGTGGCTTTGTTTTAGTAATATGTATCCCAGTAATTGGCTCCCCTCTGTGATAAATACCCCAGTGAGAGGGCCTCTTCTATAATGGGTGACCAGTGGCAGGCCCTCATCTGTGAAAAATGCTAGAGTGACTGATCCTCCTTTGTGATGGGTAATCCAATACTTCTGCCTCCACTGTGATGGCTGCCCCAGTCACTGGCCCTCCTCTGTGATTGAATTCCCAGTGAATGAACCCCTCTTAATGGTTGCTCAAGTTACTGGCCCTCATCTGTTATGTATTCCACTGTGACTGGCCATCTGTTGTGATGGGTGCCTCAGTGACTGGCCCTTCTCTGTGAAAAGAGGCCAAGATGACAACACTTTCTTACGATAGGTACCATACTGACTTTTCCTCCTCTCTGATGGCTCCCCAGGCAAAAGCCCTCTATGATTGATTCTCCAGTGAATGAGCTACTCCTAATGGGTGCCTCAGTGACTGACCCTACTCTGTGATGTGTGTCTCAGTTATTTGCCTTCAGTGACAGACTGTCCACTTGGTTGGATGCCCAGTGACAGGTTGTCTTCTGTGATGGGGGACCCAGTGACTGTCTCTCCACTTTGATGAGTGCCTTAGTGATGGAACCTTCTTTGTAAAAATTCTCCAGTGACTGATCCTCACTTGTGATGGGTTCTTCAGTTGCTGAAACTCCTCTGATTGGAACACAAGTGACCAAGCCCCACCTAAAGTGTGAGCACATATGTGATGTGTGCCAGAGTGAATGGCCATCCTCTGTGATGAATGCCTCACTGTCTGGTCCTTTACTGCTATAGGTGCCTTAGTGACTGTGCCTCCACTGATAGAAGCTCCAATGACAAGAGCTCCTCTATGTTGTGTACCACACTGACATGGACTCCTCTGTAATGGCTTCCCCATTTAAAGACCCTTCTATGTGATCAGAGCCCCATGGAATAAGCCTCTCCTAATGGGTATCCCAGTGACTCACCTTCCTCTGTGATGAATACCACAGTGACTGGCCCACATTTGTTATGTGAGACCCAATGATTGGCTCTATTTTGTGATAGTGCCCCAGTGAATGATTCTCCTCTCTGGTAGTTTTCCCAGTAATTTATTCTCCTTTCAGCTAGGTGCCCCAGTGAGTAACCTTTTGTGAGTGGCGCATCAGTGCCTGGACTCCCTCTATAATATGTGTTCCTGTAAGTGGCTTTCCACTGTGTAGGATGCCCCAGTGACTGGTCCTCCTCTGAAGGGTGCCCCAGTGAATGACTGAGATCAGTGCCTCAGTGACTGACTTTCATCCATAATGGATGCCCTAGTGACTAGCCCTTCTCTGTGATTTTTGCCCTCATGACTGGCCTGTCTCAGAGATGGGGGCCCAAGTGGCTGACCCTAATCTGTGATCCAGTGTCCCAGTGATTAGACATCCCATATAATGGGTACCCAGTGTCTGACAGTTCTCCATTATGAGTGTCCCAGTGATTGGGCCTCCTCTGAGATTAGTGCACTAGTAATTGGCCCTCCTATGTAAAGGGAGACCCAGTGACTGGCCCTTCACCATGATTGATGCACTGGTGCTTGGTTTTCCTCTGTGATGGGTACCAAAGTGACAAGACCTAGTCTGAGATGGGTCTCCCAGTGAAAAGCCATTAACTATGATAAATGCCTTTGTGACTGGGCCTCCACTGTGATGGGTGCCACAGTTTCTGGGTTATTTCCATATTGGTGGTCCAGTGATTGGCCATTCTCCATACTGGTTGCCCCAGTGGCCAGCCCTGCTCTGTGATGGATGACCCAGTGAATGCCCCCCACTTTGATGGGAGTCATAATAACAGGTCCTCCAGTGTGATGGGTGCCACTGTGACTGGTCCTCATCTGTGCTGGTTGTCCCAGTGGTTAGCTCTCCTCCAAAACTGTTGCCCCAGTAACTTGCTGTCCTCTGTCACGGGTATCCCAATGATTGGCTTTCCTCTATAACTGGTGCCCCAGTGACTGGGTCTAATACATATTGGTGCCCCAATGATTGGCATTACTCCATAACAGTTGTCTCAGTGAGTTGCTGTCTTCTGTGATTGGTGCTCCACTTAGTATGTCTCCTCCATACTAGGTGAATAGCCCTCAACTGTAGGTGCCCCAGTGTTGGACCCTCCTCCATAAAGGTTGCCCCACTGACTAGCCCTCTTCTGTGTTACACATCTGACTTCTTATGCCTCCTGCATATTGGGTATCCCAGTGACTAGCCCTCCTATGTGATGGGTATCACAGTGACAGGGTCTCCTCCTTAATGGGTGCCCCAGTACTCTCCTTCCTCTGTATAGATGTCCTAGTGCCTAGGCCTTCTCCATAATGGGTGATCCATTGATTGGGCCTCCTCTGCGATTGGTGCTCCAGTGAACCTGCCCTTCTCCAAATTTGGTGCCCCAGTGACTAGTCTCTCTTTATGACAGGTGTTCATGTAACTGGGCTGCTTCCATAATTGGATTCTCAGTGACAAGCCCTCCTCTGTGATGAATGTGCCTATGACTAGCTCTCCGCTGTGATGGGTGTGCCAGTAACCAGCTCTCCTCTGTGAGAGATGCCTTAATTACTGAGCCTGCTCTATAATGGGTGGCCCAGTGACTGGCCCTCCTTTGTAATGGGTGCCCCAGTGACTGGCTCTTCTCTGTGAATAATACCCCTCTGATTGGTTGCCAGAGTGAATAGCTTTCCTTGGTGATTGCTTCCCCAGTGACTGAGTCTCCTATATAGTGGGTGTCCTATTTACTAACCCACTTCAAGTATGGGTGCTCCCATGACAGACAGTGCCTTTTTTGTTATTTGTGTCCTAGTGACTGGCACTTCTCTTTTATAGGTGCGCTAGTGACTAGTCTCCTCTGTGATTAGTATCCTGGTAACTGGGCATCCTCCATAATGGATGCCTCAGTAAATGGCCTTCTTTTGTGATGGGTGTCCTTATGACTGGTCCTCGCATAGTGATGGGTACACCTGTGACTGATCTTTCTTCATAACGTGTGTCGCAGTGACTGCGTCTCCCCTGTGATTGGTGCCCCGCTGATTGGCATTCATATGTGATTAGTGCCCCAGTGACTAGCTCTCATCTGCTATGTGTGTCACAGTGATTGGGTCTCCTCCAAACTAGGTTTCCCAGGGACTCTCCCTCCTCTGTGATTGGTACTCCAATGATGTACCATCTTCTGAGATGGGTTCCATAGTGACAAGCCCTCTTTTATTATGAATGTCGTACTAACTGGGCCTCTTCCAAAATAAGTGCACCAGTGACTAATCCTCCTCTGTGATAAGTGACCCAGTTTCTGGGCCTCCTCCATAATGGGTGCCACAGAGACTGGCTCTGCTCTGTGATGGGTGTCTCAGTGACTGTGTCACTTCCAAAATAAGTGTTCCATTAACTGGGCCTCCATTGTGATTGGTGCCCCAGTTACTGGCCCTCCTCCAAATTGGGTGTCCCAGTGACTACCCCACATCTGTGATTGATGTCCCAGGAAAGGGTTACCTCCATATTTGATGTCCGATTTTAGCTCTCCTTTGTAATGGGTTACCAGTGGCTGACTTTTCTCTCTGATGGGTGTCCCAGTGACTGACTCTCCTCTGTGATAAATACCCTAGTGACTGGTTCTTCTCTGTGATGGGAACTAAACTGATTTTGCCTTCTCCTTGTTTTCTTCCCCAGTAGCTGGCCTTCCTCTCTGATCTGAGCACTGGTGACTGAGCCCCTTCTAAGTGGTGGTGCAGTGTTTGTCCTCATATGTGTTGGGTGCCTCAGTTACTGGCCTTTTCCTGTGATGTGTATCACAGTGATTGACCCTCTTCTGTGATGAGTGTCTCAGTGACAGGTCCTCTTCTTTGATATTTGTCCCAAAGAATGACTTTCCACTGAAGGGTTCTCCTATGTGATGGATGCCCCAGTGACTGGGACTCTTTTGCGATTGGGGCCCCAATGACTTCCCCTCTTCTATGATTGGTGTCCAAGTGATTGAGCTTCTTTCATAATAGGTGCTCCGCTGACTGGAACTCCTCTGTGACTGGTGTTCTAGTGACTGACTCTCCTCAAAATTGGGTCCCCAATCACTAGGCCACCTCCATAGGGGGTACCTTATTGACTAGCCCTCCTTTGTGATGAATGCCCCAGTAAATGGGACTCCTCCATAAAGGGTACCCCAGTGAGAAGCCCTCCTTTGTGATGGGTGTCCCAGTGACTGGTACCTTTAGTGAAAGGTGTCCTGTTACTGGCCTTCCTCTGTAATGGTAATTCAATTGACTGACCTCCTCCATAATGGGTGCCCCTTTGACTGCCCCTCTTCTGTTACTGGAGACCCAATGGCAAACCCTCATGTGTGAATTTCTCAGTCACTAGACCATCTTTGTGATGGGTCCCCTGTGATTAGCCTTCCTCTGTGATGGATGCCCCAGTGCCCAGTGACTGCTCCTACTCTATGATGAGTGCTGTAATGACTGCACCTTCTCTGTGATGGATGCCCTGGTGACTGGTCCACTTCAATGATAGCTGCCCCAGTTACTGGCCTTCATCTGTGATGAGTGTCTCATTGACTGACCCTATTCCGTAATGGATGTTCTAGTGACTAGACTTTCTCCATGATTTTTGCTCCAAAGGCTGGCCTTCTTTATTGATGAGTGCCACAATTACAAGCCCTTTTCTTTGATGCATGTCCCAGTGACTAGCTTTTCTCTTCTACGAGTGATTTTATGACTGTCCCTACTTGGTGATGGTTGCCACAGTGACTTGCCCTGCACTGATATGGGTGCCCCAATAACTGCCTCTTCTTTGTGATAGGTTCCCAATTGACTGACCTTCCTGAGATGGGTATCCTTTGTCCCTCATTTGTGCTGGTTGTCCCAGTGACTAGACCTCCTCCATAATTGGTGCCCCAGTGATTCTCCCTTCTTTTTGATAGGTGTCCCAGTGACTAGCCTTCTTCATAATTGGCTTCCCAGTGACTTACAATCCACTGTGATGGGTGTCCTAATGACTAACCTTCCTATGTTATCAGTGCCGCAGTGACTGGGGCTTCTCCATATTGTTGCTCCAGTAACTGGCCCTCTTCCATTATGTGTGCCCCATAACTGTGACTTCTCTTTGAGTGGTGCTCCAGTGACTGACCCTCCTCTATAATGGTTGCCCCAGTGACTTGCCATTCACTGTAATTGGAGTTCCACTACTGAGCCTCCTCCATAATGGGTTTACCAGTTACTGGACCTCTCTGTGATGGGTGCCATAGTGAAAAGTCCCCTCTGTTTGGGGAGTCCTAGTGAAAAGCCCTGCACTTTGATGTGTGACTTTGTGACCGTCCCTCCTCTGTTATTGTGCCTCACTGACTGTACCTCCTCTGTGATGAGTGCCCCAGTGAGTGGCCCTCCAAGGTGATAAGTACCCTATTGACTGGCCCTTTCTGCCATGGTTATTCTAGTGACTTGTACTCCTGTGTGGTGAGTGCCCTGTGACTGCACCTCTTGTGTGTTAGGTGTACCAATGACTGACCTCCTCTGTGATATGTGCCCAAGTGACTGGCCCTCCTCTGTGAATATGTCCCTATGACTGATCCTGCTCTGTGTTCTGTGCCCAGAGACTAGCTTTCTTCTGTGATCACTGTGCCAGTGACTTGGTCTCCTACATTATGGGTGTGTCAGTGACAAACCCTCCTCCACTATGGGTGCCACAATGACTGTGTCTCTGGTTATTTGTGACCCAGTCACTGGCCCTCCTTCATAATGTGTGCCCTAGTGACTAACCCTTCTGTTTAAGGGTGTCCCTGTAACTGGGCCTCCTCCAGATTGAGTGTCTTAGTGATAAGACTTCTTTGTGATGGATGTCCCTGTGATTAGCCTCCTCAGTGATGAGTTCTACAATGATTGACCCTCCTTTGTGATGGTTGTACCAGTGAGTGGTCCTTCTCCATAATGGGTGCTCCAGTGTCCAGCCCTCCTCTGTATTGGTGCCATAGTGTCATGCCCTCCTCTGTGTGGATGTTTCAATGAGTAACCTTCCTTTGTCTTTGGTGGCCCCTTGACAGGCCCTTCTCTGTTATGGGAGTCCTAGTGACTGCCCCTCTTCTGTGATGAGTGCCACAGTGATAAGCCTTTCTTTGTGATTGGTGCACCAATAACTGGTTGTCTTCTGTTACAACTGTACCAGTGTCTAACCCTCCACTGTGATGGATGCCTCAGTGACTATACTCTTATGATGAGTGACCCAGAGACTAGGCCTCCTCTGTGATGAGTGTCACAGTAACTGATTATCCTCCATAATTGGTTCTCCAGGGACTGGGCCTCTTCTGTGTTTTGTGCCCCAGTGAATGGCCCTCCTCCATAAAGTTTGTCTCAGTGACTAGTCATCTTCTTTAATGGGTGCTCCAAACCCCATACTAGGCCTCCTCCATAATGGGTGTTATAGTGACTGGCCCTTTTTTGTGATGGGTGTCCTAGTCACAGGGCCTCATCCATAATGTGTGCCACAGTGACTGAGTCTACTCTGCAAATGGTGTCAGAGTGACTGGAATTCATAGATGATGGGTTCCGCAATGACTAACTTTCCTCTGTGATAGATGGTTCAGTGACATTGCCTCCTCCATTTTTGGTGCCACAGCAACTGGTCCTACTCTGTGATTGGTGCTTCAACAACTGGCCATCCTCTGTGATGCATCTCTAGTGACAACCCTCTTGTGATAGGTGTCGTAGCAACAGGACATCGCCAAAATTGGTGCCCAAGTGACTAATCTTCTGTTATGTGTGCATCCCTCCATAATGGGTGCCCTAGTGAAGTGCCCTTCTCTGTGAAGAGTGTGCCAGTGATTTGGCTTTCTCCATATGAGGTGTTCCAATTACTGGGCCTCTTTCATGTTTGTTGCCCCAGTGACTTGTTTTTCTCCATATGGGTCCCACAGCAAATACTCACCTTCTGTGAAGGTTTTCCTAATGACTGGCTCTCCCCTAAGACGGTTGCCACAATGACTGATTTTCATCTGTGATTGTTGTCCCAGTGACAAGCCCTCCTCCATAATTGTTTCCCAGTGACTTCCCCATCTCTGTGATGGGTAACCAGTGACAGGCCTTACTCCAAATGGGTGCTACAATGACTCAACCTATATTGTGATAGGTACCAACTGAATGGCCTTCCTCTGGGATTGGCGCCCAGTGACAAGGCCTCTCTATATTGCTGCTAGAGTAAATGACCCTTCTCCATTATTGGTGTTCCACAGACTGTGCCTCCTCTGTGATTTGTGCATAGTGACAGATTCTCATACAAAATGGTTGCTCTAAGGACCTTCCTCTGTGAAGGGTGTCCCCCTTACTTAGCCTCCTCCATAAAGGGTGCCCCAGTGATGGGCCTTCTTTGTGTTGGGGTTGCCAGTGACTGGGCCTCCTCCATGATGTGTGCCCCAGTGACCTGGCCTCCACTGTGACTAGGATCCCAGTGACTGATGATATATGATGGGTATCCCAGTGACTAACTCTCCTTAGTGATGGATGTAACAGTGATTGGGCCTTCTCAATAATGGCTGCCCCAGTGACTGGGCCTCATCTGTGACCATTGTCACATTTATTGGTTCTCCATAATGGGTGCCCCAGTTACTAGCCCACGTCTATGATGGGTGTTAAAGTGACTGATCCTCCTCCATAATGGGAGTCGCAGTACAGGACTTCTGCGATTGGTGCCACAGTGAATGGCCCTCCACTGTAACTGATGTCAGAGTGAATAATGTGCTTTTGTAATGGGTGTCCTAGTAACTGATTCTTTCCAAAAATGGGTGCCCCAGTTACTACCCTCGTCTGTTATGAGGTCCCTAGTGGCAGGGTCTTATCTGTAATTGGTGGCCCAGTGACTGGACCTCCTTTGTGATAGATGTCTCAGTGAATGAGGCTTCTCCATAAAGTATTCCTCAGTGACTGGGCCTCCTCTTTGATGGGTGATCCCTTTGACTATCTGTGTTCTCTGATGCTTGCCCCAGTGACTGAGTTTTCTCTGTAACATGTGTCCCAGTGACTATCTATCTTCTGTGATGGTTTTTCTCATGACTGACTCTTCTCTATCATTGAGTAACTTTCTTCTGTTGTGATTGCCCCAGTGACTGGTCCTCATCTTTAAAATACACCCTAGTGACTGTTGTTCCTCTATGATGGATGCCTGAGTGAATGGACCTCCTCTAAAATGTGAGCCCCAGTGACTGAACACTCCCTGTGGTTGGTGCTCATATTACTGGCCCTTTTCCATAGTGGATGTCCTGTTGAATAGTCCTCCTGTGTGACAGGTGTCCAGTGACTGTCTCTCATCTCTGATTTTGCTACTGTGACTGGGATTTTTCCATTATGGGTTTTCGAGTGAAAGGACCTCTGCTGTGAAGGATGCCTCTCTATGAAGATACTGGTCCTTCTTAATGATAGATGACTCACTCAGTGACCAGTCACCCTCCGTGATTGATGTCCCAGTGACTTGGCCTCCTCCATAATGTTTTCCCCAGTGACTGGTCCTCTTTTGTGATGGGCATACCTTTGAATGAGCTTCCTCCATTATGTGTGCCCCAGTGACAGGGCCTCCTCTGTGATTGATACCTCAGGGACTTGACTTCATATCTGATGGGTGCCACAGTGACTAGCCCTTTTCTCTGATGAGTGTCACAGTGACTTGGCCTCCTCCATAATATATATAACTGTGACTGAGCCTCCTCTGTGATTGGTGCCACAATGACTGGCCATGCTCTGTGATTTGTGAACCATTGACTAGTCCTTTTCTGTGATGGTGTCTTAATAACTGGACCTCTTGCAAAGATAGTGCCCAGCATCTAGCCCTTCTCTGTGATAGGTGCCAAAGTTTCTGGACCTCCTCCATAATGGGTGCCTCAGTGACTGTCCTCTTTGATGGCTGCTGCAGTGACTAGGCCTCCTCCATAATATGTGCTCTTTTGAAGGGGTCTCCTCTGTTAATGATGCCTTATTGACTGGACCTCCCCTTTATTGGGTTCCCCAATGACTAGCCCTCATCTGTCATGGCAATTCCAGTAATTGAATCTCCCCAATTATTGCTGTGTCTGAGTAACTAGCACTCCTTTGTGATTGGTGTTCCAGTAACTGGTTCTCCTCTGTCATAGATGCCTCAGTGACTGGTTCCCCTCCATGTTGGGGGACCCTGTGACTGGCTGACGTTTGTGAAGTATTCCCCATTGGCTGATCCTCTTCTCTGATGGGTGCTCCAGTGACGATATTTCCTCTGTGATCACTGTCCTAGAGTGATCTGCATCTCCAAAATGTTGGATGCGCCAGTGACTAGCTCTCCTTTACTATGTGTGTCCCAGTGACAGACCTTCTCAGTGATAGATGCTCCAGTGACTGACCTTCCTTCGTAATGACTACTCTAGTGACTAAAGCTCTTTGGAGATGGGTATTCTATTAACTGGTCATTCTCCATAATGAGGTCCCAGTGACAAGCCCTCCTTTGTGATGGATGTCCCAGTGACTTGTCCTTCCTGTAAGGGGTGTCCCAGTGAATGGCCCTTCTCTGTGATGGTTATAACAATGACTGAGTCTTCTCCGAAATAGGTGCTTCTGTGACTGAGCATCTTCTATAATTGGTGCCCCAGTAACTGGCCATCCTTGATAATGAGCGCCCCAGAACCTTACTCTCCTCTGTGATGGGCGCTTCAGTGACTAGTCCTTCGTGATTGGTGCACCATGAGTGACTCTTCTCTCTGAATGACGCTCCAGCATCTTGCCCTCTTCTGTGATGTATTCCTCAGTGACTGGTTCCCCACTGAGAGACTATCATTATGGGTGCTCCAGTGACTGCCCCTTCTCTGTGTTGGGTGCCCAGTGACTGGCCCTCCTTTATGATGGGTGCTCCAGTGACTGGCCTTCTTCTGTAATGTCTGTTTCAGTGATGATCCCTACTTTGTGATGCACGCCTAAATGAATTTTCTTCTTCTGAGAAGGCTTCCCGATTACTAGTCCTTTCTGTGATGGCTGTCATAGTTACTGGCCCTCCTCTGTGATGAGTGCCTCAGTGATTAGCCATCCTTCATTAGGGATCCCACATTGACTGTGTCTCCTAAGTGATTGGTGCTTCGGTGACTAGCCCTCCTCCACAATGGGTACCCTAGTCACTAGACCTCCTCTAAGAAGGGTGTTCAAGTAACCAGGCCTTTTCCATAATGTGTATCCAAGTGACATAACCTCCGTTGTTATAGGTTTCCCAGTGATTGTCCCTCATCAGTAATAGGTGTCCCAGTGATTTGCCCTTTTCTGTGATGGTTGTCCCAATAAAAAACCTTCCTCTGTGAAAAATACCCCAGTTACTGATCCCCCTCTAAGATAGGTGCCACAGTGACCAACATTCCTCTCTGAACACTGCCCCAGTGACTGGGTCTCCCACATAATGGGTTTTCCAGTGATAAGCCCTCTTTCATTATGGGTGCCCTATTCAATGTGACTCCTTGGTAATTGGTGCCCCAGTAACTGGCTTTCCTCCACAATGGATGACCTAGTGATTAGCTTTCCTCTGTGATGAGTGTACAAGTAACTGGGCCTCCTCCATAATTGGTGCCCTGTGACAAGATTTCTATTATAATAGGATTGCTAGAAACTGCCCCTTCTCAGAAGTGGATACCCCAGTGAAAGACCCTCCTGTAATGCTTGTCATAGTGACTGGCCCTCCTGCCTAATGGGTACCCCAGTGATTCGCCCTTATCTGTTATGAGTGCCACAGAGACAAGTCCTCCTATGTGATGGATGTCCCAGTGACTGGCCTTCCTCTGTGAGGTGTGCCACTGACTGATTCACTTCTCTGATGAGTTATCAAGTGAATGGACCTCCTCTCTTATTGGTGTTTCTATCACCGCCCCTACTCTGTGATGGATGCCCCAGTGTGTGGCTCTTCTCTGTGATTGGTACCACAGTGACTAGCCTGCTTCCATGATGGCTTTCCCAGTGCCTGAGACTCTAATGTGATGGGCGCCACCGTGACTGGCCCTCCTCTGTGATGGGTCCTTCAGTGACTAATGTTCCTCTGTGATGGTTTCACCAGTGACTGGGCTTTCTTCTAATGGTTTGCCATGGTGACTAACTCTCCTCAATGATGGGTTCCATATTAACTGGTTCATCTCTTTTTCAGGTGCCTCAGTGACTTTGTCTCTTCTGTAATATGTTCCCCAGTGACTAGCTAGCCCACTTCTGTAACAGGTACCACAGTGACAGGCCCTCCTCTGTGATGGGTACCTCAGTGACAGGCCCTTCTCTGTGATGGAATGTTCCAGTGACAGGTTTTCCACTGTAATATGTGCCGCAGGGACTGGCACTTCTCTGTGATAGGTGCCCCTGGGACAGACCCTCCTCTGTGATTTGTGTCCAGTGACTTAACTTCATATATGATGGGTACCCCTGTGGCCAACCCTCCCCTGTGAAGGGTGTATCAGTGACTTGGCATCCTCCATTTTGAGTATCATGTCAGTTACTGGGCACCCTTTGTAATAAGTGCTCCTGTGACTGACATTCATAAATGATGGATTCTCCTATGATTAGTACTCCTCAGTGATGGGTGTCTTAGTAAGTGGGTTTTTTCCAAAATGGGTGCCCCAGTCACTAATCCTCCTCTGTGATCAGTGCTCCTGTATCTGTGACTTCTCCATAATGGACGTCCCAGTGATTGACCCTCCTTTATGAAGAATGTCCCAGTGATTCACCCTCTTCCATTATAGGTGTCCCGTTGACTTGTCCTTTTTCATGATTGGTGTTTCAGTAAATGACCGTCCTCCAAACTGTGTGTCCCAGTGTATAGTCCTCCTCTGTGATAGATGCTTGTGTGACTGTGCCTCCCCTATATTGGATGCTTCAATGACTAGCCCTCCTCTGTGAGGGGTAACCCCATGAATTTTCTGCCTCTATTATGGGTGCTCCACTGACACCCTCTCCACTGTGTTGTGTCCCAGTGAATGGCTCTCATATTTTTGACTGCCCCAGCGACTGCTGTGTGATGGTTATTTCAGTGACTGGACCTCCTCCTAATGGGTACCATAGTGACTAACCTTCCTCTGTAATGGGTGCCTCTGTTACTGGCACTTGTCTGTGATAGGTGCCAAACTGACTGTGCCTCCTTTGTGATTGGTGTCCCAGTGACTAGCCCTCATCCATAATAGTTATTCAACGTCTAGATCTCATCTCAGATGGGTGCCCGAGTGATTGTCTTTTTTCTATTATGAGTGCTTCATTGACTGGTCCTCCACTCTGATGGGTGCACAAGTGAAAGCTTCCCCTTAGTTATAAATGCCACAGTGCTTGGGCCTCCTCCATAACGTGTGCAGAAATGAGCCAGTCATTGGGGCACCCATCACAGAGTGGAGTCAGTCACTCTAACATGCGTGATAGAGGCTAGTCAGTCACTGGAGCATCTATTATAGAATAGGGCTAGTCATTAGAACACTTATTATGGAAGAAGTTCAGTCATTGGGGCACTGATCACAAAGAAGGGGCAGTCAGTTGGGTACCAATCACAGAGGTGGGCCAGTCACTATGACATGCATCAGAGAGAAATCCCAGTTATGGAACACCCATTGATTGATGATTCTCTGTGATTGGTGTCTTAATCAATGGCCCTTTTCTGTGATGTGTGCCCCAGTGAATAACACTCCTCCAAATGACATGCCATCTTTTGTGAAGGGTTGTCCCTATGGCTGGGATGCCTATGTTATTGGTACCCCAGTGATTGGCCCTCTTTTGTGATGGATGTCCAAGTACTGAGTTTCCTTTACAATAAGTGCTACAGTGACTAAGCCTTCTCTGTGACTGGCAACTCAGTGACTCATCATCCTTGTTAATGGGCTCCTCAGCATCAAGAACACCTCTGTGGTGGGAATTTTATTAACTGGGGTTTGTCAATAATGGGTATGCCAGTGACTAGCCCTTTTCTGTGATGGGTTCCTCAGTGATTGGTTCTCCCCTGTGCTTGATGCTCCAGTAACTGGCCGTCATTCACAATGATTGCCCTAGTGGTTAGCACTCTTTTGCTCCAGTGAATGACTCCCCTCTGTTATATATGTCCCAGTGACTGGCCTTCCTGTTGATGAGTGACTTAGTGATTGACCCTCCTTGTGTTCAGTGTCCCAGTGACTGACCCTCCACCTAATCAGTGTCCCAGACACTGGCCACCATTGGTATGAGTGCCTCAGTAACTTTCCCACCACTGGGATTGGCGCCTCAGTGACTGGCACTCCACTGTGATAAGTGCATCACAGACTGGCCTTCCTCTGTGATTATTTCCCCAGATTGACCGCCCTAATGGTTGTCTTGGTGACTAACCCTCATCTGGCATTGGTTCAGTCATTGGCCCTCCTTTGTGATCCTTGCCCTAGTGACTTGCCCTCTTCCATAATGGGTGCCACAGCGACTAACACTCTTCTACCATGGGTACCTCATCAACTGGGTCTCCTCCATAATGGATGCCTCAGTAACCAGTCCTCCTATATTGTGGATGCCACAGTCACTCAGCTTCCTCAGTGATTTATGAGCCAGTGACTTGCACTCCTCTGTGATTTGTACATAAGGGAATAGCACTTTTCTGTGATGGGTATTTTAGTAACTGGGACGCCCCTTTAATGGGGGCCCCAGTAACTATCCTCCTCTGTGATAGATGCCTTAGAGAATGGGCCTTCTCTATAATGGGTGACCCATGATTGGCCCTCCTTTGTGATATATTCCCTAGTTTGGGGGCCTACTCTATAATGGGTGCCCCAGTGACTGGCTTTCCTCTCAAATGGGTGAACTATGTAAAATGTGCCACAGTGATTAGTCTTCCTTTGTGATGGGTGCTCTGTTACATTGCTTCGCCTATAATGGTTGCACCAGTGACAATTTCTCCTCTGTGATCAGTACACCAGTGACTGGCCCTTCTCTTTGACAGGTGCTGCAATGACTGAGCCTCCTATGTGATGGATCTCCCAGTGACTGGGCATCCTCTCTGATCAGTGCTCCATTAACGGGCCCTCCTCCCAGTCAGTGTCCAAGTGAGTGATGCTCCTATGGGATAGTTGAAAAGTAACTGGCCCACCTCTGTGATGGGTTTCTCAGTAGCTGGTCCTCTTCTAGGATGAGTGCCTCAGTGACTGACCCTTCTCTGTGATGGGTGCATCAGTGACTGGCTCTCCTCTGTGATGGTACCACAGTGAATGGTCTTTCTCTGTGATGGGTGCATCAGTGACTGGCTCTCCTCTGTGATGGTACCACAGTGAATGGTCTTTCTCTGTGATGAGTGCATCAGTGACTGGCTCTCCTCTGTGATGGTACCACAGTGAATGGTCTTTCTCCGTGATGGATGCCCCAGTGACTATCCTTCATCTGTGATGATGCCCCAGTGTCAATTCCTCCTCTGTGATGGATGCACCAGTGACTATTCCTTCACTGTGATGGGAACCCCAGGGATTAGCCCTACTCTGTGATGGGTACCTCAGCGACTGGCACTCCTCTGATATGTTTGTGCAATGATTGACTTTGTGATGGGTACCCCAGTAACTAGAATTTTCTCTTTTTTTTCTTTTTTATATTTTTCTTTTTAAAAATTATTTATTATAAAGATATGGGGAATAATTCAGGTTTAGGTATATAAACATTGATCATGAATGTACCCTTGTTGATGAGGTATGCTCCTCCATCCCTTAGCAGTTTCCCTCAACTGCCAATCCCACTCCCCCTTGATAGTTTTTGACTACTGCCCATTGCTTTCTTATAGCGTTGTAATTGTTCCTGGTCAGCTTATGAGTGAGAACATATGGAACTCAGTTCTTTGTTACTGTGACAAATTACTGAGTATGATCGACTCAAAATCCATCCAAGTTGCTGCAGGGTCCATATATTTGTCCTTCTTTATGGCTGCATAATATTCCATTGTGTATAAGTACCACAATTTTTAATCCGGTCCAGCTTCGATGGGCATCATGGTTGGCCATGTTTTTGCTATTATGAATAGAGCTGCAACAAACATATGTGTGCAGGTATCTTTTTTTTGTAGAATAACTTGTGTTTCTCCGGGTATACTCCCAATAGGGGAATTGCTGGGTCATATGGAAGGTCAATTTCTAGTACGTTCAGAAATTGCCACATGGTCTTCCGAAGAGGTGTACAGTTTGCAGTCCCACCAGCAGTGTAGAAGCGTTCCTTTTTCTTCACATGCTCAACAGCATCTGTTGTTTGTTTTATTTTTATTTATTTATTTTTTTTGAGTTGGTGTCTCACTCTATTGCCCAGACTGGAGTGCAGTGGCCACTCTCGGCCACCACAGCCTCGACCTGCTGGGCTCCGGCGATCCTTCTGTCTCAGCTTTCCAAGTAGCTGGAACTACAGGCGTTCGCTACCACACCCGGCTAATTTTTTTTGATTTATTGTAGAGATGAGGTCTCACTAAGTTGCCCAGGCGGGTCTCGAACTCGCGGGCTCAGGCAATCCACTCACCTCAGCCTCCCAAGGTGTGGGATTACAGGCTGAGCCACCGAGCCCGGCTTGTTGTTTGTTTTATTAATGATGGCCATTCTTACAGGAGTTAGGTGGTATCTCAATGTGGTTTTGATTAGCAATTATCTGATGATGAGTGATGCTGAGCACTTTTTCATGTGTCTGTTGGCTGCCCGTATATCTTCTTTTGATAAGTGTCTATTCATGTTTGTTGCCCACTCTTTAAAGGGCATGATTGCTTTTTTCCTTTTGGTGCATTTAAGTTCCTTGTAGATCCTAGATGTGAGGTCTTTGTCAGATATACAGTTGGCAAATATTTTTTTCCCATTGTGTTGGCAGTCTCCCTGCTCTCTTGATGGTTTCTTTTGCTTTGCAGAAGCTTGCTAATTTGATGAGGAACCACTCGTCTATCATATTTCTTAAGGTATTGGCCTTTAGGGTTCTGAATAGGAATTGGTTTCTAGTTCCAAATTCCATAAGGGCGTCCTTGCTTTTTCCAATATTTTTATAGTTTGAGGTTTTATGTTTAGGTCTTTGATTCATTTAGAGTTAATTTCTGTGTACTGTGATAGGTAGGGGTCCTATTTCAATCTTCTGCATGTGGTCAGTTTTCCCAGCACCATTTACTGAACAGGTTCTTCTCTCCCCAGTG
>CAUYQG010084912.1:0-14971 GCA_963574415.1 Tarsius wallacei | reverse complement strand
TTGGCAGAAAGGAAAGTTATGTTGGGGGGGGGGGGGTGGGGAACAAGGGCTCTGTGACCACAGTTTGTATAAGTGTTTCCACATATTGCTGTATTTCAAACACATAGTGGACTTAAATGAGCTCTAGAATATCAGACACATGCTCAGCAGATTTCCCTTATATTGAGATTATAAAAGACAGAACACTTAACCTGAAGGCAGAAAGGGAGAAAGGGATTTGAAGGGGCTTTACTTGTGTTGTTTTATTTACTTGATTTCTTAATCAGGAGGAAAATAACGTATGAAAGAGGCAATTTATTTTGCTCTAAATAAAATTCCCTGACGTTCATTTTAAAAAAAGAAGAAGAAGATGACAGAGCTCTGGTAAGGAACAAGTTTATGCAACACTCGTAGCCTCTGAGCTGGTAATAAGGTTTTTTTGGGTTTTTGTTTTTTGTTTTTAAATGGTAGATTTGGAAGTGAAAATGACAAATGCCAAGAATGAGCCTCAACATTTTCATGTTCATTAAAATCGACCCCACCTGCAATTGACAATGCACATCTTTTGCCCAACCTCAACTATGCAGGGAGGCCATGCCAGGAGTGAAGGAGCTTCTACTGCCAAAAGCACCAGTACTGGCCGCCGCCTCTATCTCCTGCTCACTTGGGGAACAGAGCAATTTCCTTTTTTTTTTTTTTGAGTCAGAGTCTCTCTCTGTCGCCCAGGCTGGAGGGCAATGGCATGCTCATGGCCACTGCAGCCTCGACCTACTGGGCTCAGGTGATCCTTCCACCTCAGCTTTCCAATTAGCTGGAACTACAGGCATGTACCACCACGCTCGGCTAATTTTTCTTGTAGAGATGAGGTCTTGCCAAGTTGCCGAGGCTGGTCTTGAACCTGTGGACTCAGGCAGTCCTCTCACCTCGGCCTCCCAAAGTGCTGGGATTATAAGTGTGAGCCACCACGCCAACGCAGAATGGAGCAATTTAATAACGAAAGGGAGAAAAGGCAGCCTTGCATATCCTCCCCTTGAGGAATGAGGATATCGCTGTGAGGTTCATGCCCTTTAGTCTGTGATTGTCTTTCCATGAATGTGGCAACTCTTGATGCAGAGGATGTCCTGGGAGTTTGTGCCAGAGCTGGGAAGGAAAGGGGGAGCAGATGAGGACGTGGCTTCCTCATGTGCACCATCGTGTTCAGCTGCTTGAGCTGGAGGGCGTGCCGAGGGGCCTGAGAGCTGGTACCATGGGTGGGACTATCACCAGCCCTGGCAGAGTTCCACTGTGTCACCAGCTGGGTAAAGGCAGCATAGCCTTAATCTCCACTATAAGACCTTGGGGCAGATTATATCCATAAGGGTCTTCATTTAAAAAAAAAAAAAAAGCCAAATGTCTGGCTAGTCTTCCTTTCAAAGGTGGTCCCTGTGTTGCCCTAAGAGTTGGGTTGAGGTTAGCAGGATAATGCTTTCTCACCCCTGCAAAAGTGGCTGCCTGGAATAGCCCTGTTATTGTATGTATTTAAAGGCAGGGATTAGCAGGTATAGTGTGAGTAAAATAAATGTATAAAATGATGAGAAGAAACTGGCTGAGTCTCCTGACACCCATTCCTTGTTGATTCCTTGGGGCATGGTAAGCCTGTTTTCCATGTGAGTAGCAGGTTGGAGTTCATTAAAAGGGCGTTCCATTCGACCATCAAGATTTTGGACAAGTGCCTGGATCCTCATTTCAAATTACACCCCTAAATGAAACCAGGGGGCTTCTTGCAGAAATGTCTGTTTCCAGGCCTGGGGTAAGGGAAGCATAAGGATAAGTGAAGTTGAAATGTGTAGTGAGGTCCCAAGGTAAGGAAGTGATGGGGTTGGGTCAAAAGGAAAGGGAAGTCTAGTGCCAGGGCTCATGCCTGTCATCCCAGCATTTTGGGAGGCAGAGGCAGGAGGATTACTTGAACTCAGGAGTTTGAGACCAGCCTGGACAACATAGCAAGACCTCGTCTCTATAAAAATAAAAAACATAAACCAGGCATGGTGGCACACACCTGTAGTCCCAGCTACTTGGGAAGCCAAGGCAGAAGGACTGCTTGAGCCCAGGAGGTTGAGGCTGTAGTGAGCCATGATCATGCCACTGCACTCCAGTCTAGGCAACAGAGTGAGACCTCAACTTAAACAAATAAATAAGGAAAGAGAAGCCAGCTTGAGGAGACTTCCACTGGTCAAATTCAGGACAGTTGAACACCAAAATAGATAATAACAGGAATCCATGAATCCATACTGATACGAAAGAAATAAACACATTTACACACAAATACATAGGAAAATGGGGAAACTTTGTTCAGAGTAGAATGCCAACTAGTAAATGCAGAAAGAATACTCCTATTTTCAACTGTCATAGTTAGAATTGATTCTGATAAGCATCATCAATAGATGCTAAATTTGTTGGTTAAAATTTTAATGGGGAACAGAATATTTACAAGGTCTCAAAATATCTTCCACAGATTACTTATTAATTTCGAAGATAAAAATGATAATTCTACACTGGAGAAATCTGGCAGATGCCACTTTTACAAGGCAAACAAAGTTAACACTACCAGGCATGGGACAAACTGACACTATGTGCTTTCTGATGAAAAGTACTTAGAAGCATATGTCAAAAAGACATAACTCAAATCTAAGCACACGGAAACCTGAGTCGATCCCAAACTGAAAAGCACTAGACTCATCAAACAGGTTGAAGTCAGGAAAGACAAAGACAGTTAGAGGGTCCTAGTCCCTTATTTCTCCCATGGCACAGGCTCTGGCTGTGAGCAGCTGCTGATGAAAAGGTGGGAAAAGCATTTGGAAGGGAGCAACATTTGCCTTTAGAGACAACTTTTTCCTGCGTAAATGACACTCAGCAGTTACCGCATAAAGAAGAGAGTGCTGGCATCTAAGTAGGCAGCGTTGGGTGTAGCCCCCACTGCTGTGGTTGGACATGTTGTCTGAAAGGCAGCCAGTCCTCAATAGAACTGCTGCACTGGACACAGTATGAGCAATGAGCCATGAAAAGATAGAGAATGTGTTCCGTTTTTAAAGCACTCTGGAGTCGGATGATCTGGTTCAGAGCCCAGCTCTGCCATCGGGTTCAAATAATCTCTGCCAATCATCAGCTCCATGTTGCTAAGCGGGGTCCTCAGCTCCCCAAGCCTGTGCTTTCTCATCTGTAAAATGAGACTGATAAGGATGGGCAGATTAAAGAGGATAATTGAGGTAAAGCACTTAGCATAGTATCTGGCACATAGTATGTGCTCAATAAACATTACTATTTACTTTTGTATTATGTAATGCGATGATTATTATTCATCTTTGTATTCCCATTACCTGACACAGGGCCTAGAAGCCGTATGATCTGCATTTACTAAATGTGTCTTGATACATTAACAAAGAGAAAGAAATGCAGGAAACAAGACAGACACTGATACTTATAAGATGTGGATCACTGCTAAAGATACAGCTTCACTCCAGTTATTGTCAAGTATAGGGAAGCAGTATTAGCAAAAAAAGAAGCAGGGTCCTGTGTGCAGTTCTATCGTGAAACATGATTACTTCGTTAACGTAAAAGATAGCTATGCTGAAGACAAGTCTGAGACTACCATTCTGTATCAACATAGAAGAAAAGCCTTAGAAAAGCAAGATAAACTCAATTCACACTTCCATGAGAAGATCAAGGAAATCATGCTTTGCTGGTAGGTGGTAATAAGAAAATAAACAAGGAAATGAAGTTTAAACAAACACGTAAGTACAGGTGATAAAAGGTGTGTAAACATTGTTCCTGGCCATTGATCTGTAATAGTATTTTCACACATGGTCCTAAATTCTAGTTAAGCTGCAATGTAGACAAAGAATGGGAATGACTGAGAGAAACACAAATCAGTGCTTCGAGAAGGATGTAAAGAGAATTAGGGATGGTGTTTGGTCTTTACGGAAGTGCTGGGAGTGAGTGGAACTTGGTGAGAGAAATTTGTAAAGGTTTCCAAGAAGAGGTGAGAAAAATCTGGAAAGAGAGACGTTTCTATCCCTCCCACCCCATCACACCACCAGTAGGGCTCCCCCTCCTCTCTTAGACCTTTTTTTCAGTCCCCCTCTTCCTCTCTCTCATTTCCAGTCTACAGTTAAGCTGGATACCCTCCCAGCTAAGACTTCAGTGCTGCCCTCCTCAGTGCCTTTGACTTCCTCAGTGGCTGCTGTACTAATCCGCCACCCCTGTCCTCAGGCCTGGACCTCCTCCTCCCCTTGTCTTCCATCTTTCTCAGTAATTGCACACACCTTAATATGCCACCATATTAAAGAAGGCTTTAATGATTCCAGTCCTCGGAGTACAGCTAGAATACAAAGCTGAACAGTGCTAAATTGGGTTCATTCTACTTTTGTGCAATTCATCTCAACCATAAGACTATAAGCTCTTTGAAGACTAGTGCCATGTCCTAATGACTACTGTATACTGAGCACCTAGCATGGTGCCTGGAACAAAGCAGACACAATATCTTCTATCTGCACTTTGCTTCTGTTCGGCAAAGCTGTGCTCCCCTCTTGTCGGTCCCTTCCCAGGGCTCCTCTGTGATCTTCTATGCTTTCCCTCACTCTCTCTTCTCCTTTTTCCCCCCTTCCTCCTTCTGCTTTCATCTCTTCTTTCTTTTACAAGTGCCCTCAGAGAAAAAGTTCATAATGTTCACTTCATTAAACCTGAAATTTCCCTTCTTTTCTCCTCTTGCTATATTTATTCCATATACCAAGTCTAGTTAGTTTAATCCCCTTTGAAATGTCTTGGATTCTCCCCTTTCTTCACTATGTTCACAGTCATCACAACTGGAATTACTTGCCATATTTCTTCCTGTCTTTAGTTTCCTCTCCATTTATTTCATCCTTTAATATGCCACCATATTAAAGAAGGCTTTAATGATTCCAGTCTCATTTTTATAGGAACCTTTCATGATTTCAGTCTCCTAGTCAAGAACCTATAGATGTTTTTCTATTTAATTCAGCATGTTTAAACTCTACTAGTAGGCTTGAAAGTGGCTCCATAAACCAATTCTCCCAAACAGAACTCCATATGAAAAAGAAGAGGAGCAGAATAATGCAAAAATCAGAGGAAGCAAAATTAACTTAGAGGTGTTGTTGCTTTGTTGTTTTAAGACAGGAAGTGTATATAATGTTCAAGGAAGAGGGAACGGACTCAATGCAATGCTAAGTAAGATGCTGAAAATGATGAAAGCAGCCATTATTGAGGAGGGACATCTTACTGTAAAACAGTGTAGAATGAAGGGAGGGGGCTTAGTTCTGAGATTTCAGTACTCTCAGTGAAATAGGAAGCAAAGTCATCTGTTAGTAATGTGCTGAGGTGAGGACTTTAAAAGGGCTTACGTTGTTTGAAGTATCTACTCACTCATTCATTCATTCATTTGCTTATTCCACAGACGTATTGGCCACGTACTATTTATGTGAATGAACATTCCTGAGTATTTCCCCACTTTTCTCACTTTTGATTATACAGGCCCAACACAGGAAGCTAGATATAGCCTCATTCCGTTTTGATCTTGTTTGACTTATTGTTCCTGCCTGTTGGGATCTTCTTGAATCCCAGTTCTGTCATCCAGTGCTATCTCTTCCAACTTCATGTCATCCTCTGAGAATCTGATAAGTACATGTTCTATCTTTTTATTACAAACGCCAATAAAAACGTAGTGTGAGCTAGTGCTAAAACATGCAGGACACCATGTGAAATCTCCCTCCTATTGACATAGACTCTTTAATAAGTTCCCTTTTGGTGATAGTCTATTGCCTTGGCTGTGTCTGTCCACCTCATCCAATAGAAGATCATATCTATCACAGAAACAAAAAATTGAGTACCACACGTTCTCACTCATAAGCGGGCCCTGAACATTTATCATAATTCTATAAGAAAGGGATTGGCAGTAACGGGACACAGCTGAGGGAGGGGGCACATAACATCAATAAGGGTACCTGATCCCAAACCAGGCTAAGTGGGGACCAAAGGGAAGCCCAAACTTTACCTGTCTGATGACCACTGGTATAACTAATCCTGAATTGTACTTCACATCTTTAAAATAAAAAATAAAATAAAATAAAATTCATATGCCACTGTTTAAAAAAAATAGGCGACCATAAACGATCCTGTCAGATACTTTGCAGAAGTCTAAGTGCACCAAGCCTACTTCTTTTCCCTCATCAAGCTGGTGGGCAAACGAATAATGTTGGCAAATGGAACAATACAATTAGATTGGCAAGACTTGCTTTTAGCACACTGAAGCCAAATGGGCATGGTTTCTCTTTCCAAGTGCTTGAAAACAACTTCCTTTATTGACAGCAGTACATACTTGCCTGGGACTGACAGCAAGCTCATTTTGGATATATTTTCTCTTTCCATAAAGCAGAATTACATATGTTGTTTCTAAGCTATGGCATCTTTTTTCCCTTGATCCTACAGAGATTATCTTCCTTAGTCTAGAGATCAAATGTGCACATTTTCTCAGTGTCTTTTTAAAAAAAAAACATATCCTTTTGATAAAATTCTATAAGAGCTTCATGAAACATTGGTGTGACTTTAGGATGTGTCACAAGTTGTGGAGTAGGCCAGAATAGTAGCATCTGGAAACTGTAGCTGATGTTAGGTTGCTGTTTCTTGGGAAGGATTTGGTATATTGCTGTCTTGACCCATGAATGTGGTTTGGGATGGCAATCATGTAAAGTCCCTCTCAACCAGAGATTTCTGAAAAACCAGCCTCGAACCAATTTTTCCTCTCTCCCTCCAACAACATTGCTCATCTCTACCACCATTACCTTCAGAGTACCAGAGTGCAAAATCTAGGAACAGTTGAGATTGGACTTACCCACTTGCCCAAGCCTGGGTAGTCATGCTCCGGATCAAAAAGATGTTGATGCAACTGGAACTCTCGACTGAACTCTGCTGTGTCAGGGGTGTTTTCTAGACATCCATCATCTACTGCAAACAGTCAAAGGTTTTTGAGGAATGGCCAAGGCATTTATCATTATTCTAAAAGATAACTGATCAAAAACAACTAGACATTCAAAGGTCAGAATCTGTTCCCCTCAGTCACTCTGAGTCACTTTCCCTCTGGGATCCAGTCTCCCTGTTGGAAGGGACTGCTTATCCTGAACTCCTACTCCAGTGCAGAGACTCGTTTGTTCACCAAGCCCACTTCCCCTTCTTTCTCAGCACACAGCTGGACTAATTTTCCAGGCTTGCTTTGCAGTAAGGTGGAGTCATGCACCTGTGTGTGGGCCAACAGAATGTGGGCAGAAAGGATGGATTCCACTTCCAGGCCCGGCCCACAGAAACCTTCCATGTAATGCTCCACTCCTTTGCCCCACCTCCCACTCCCATCTGCTGGACTGCTTGCTCCATGTTGCCAGGGCAACTGTGGATGTCAAGTGTAAGGATGGCAGTCTGGGATGCTGAACCACCCACCTCCCACAACACCCTCACCCACTTCTGGCAGGACTTCACACGAGTGAGAAATAAACTTCTATTGTGTTGTACCACTAATTTTTTAAATCTATTATAGCAGCAAGTGTTTCCTTAACTAATATACCTCCACTGCACATGACTCACTCTGTTTTCTCTTGAGTGAGCTCCTTAAAAACGACTTCAGCTTCTTGGAGAAGATTCATTACCCAATAACGACAATCTCCAAATAGTACTTGATGTTGTGTGTTACAGTGGTAATGGCTTCAGCTTTGGAGTCAGACAGATCAGAGTTTAAGAATAAAAATCCAACTCATAAGTGATGGGTGGGTTTAGCTCCTTTGGAAAGGCAACTTATTTCTCTGAGTCCTTTTATTCAGTTGTGAGATGCGAGATGCGAATAACCAAATACTCACCTTACAGTGTTGCTGTGAGGAGTAGAGGTGATTACATATAGAGCATCTGGCGCATAATAGGTTTGCAACATGTTTCAGTTCCCTTTCTACCATCTCCCTTTAAATGAGAATTTATACTCACTGCTCTTTGAAATACAGCATGTTTTCCATCGAAACCAAAGAAAGAAGTCTATCCCTCTTGGTGCTGCTTTTACCTAAGCCCCATCCTTACTGGGTATGATGCTCTGAAAAAGGAATCTTTTTTTCCCATTTTAGACAACATTTAAACAACAGCTATAAAAAAGGGGGACAGGGGAGGGACTGAGAATTTTGTGCAGGGCTGGGGGAGGTAGTAAGAGGGTTTCACTTCCAAGGAATAATAAGGCATCAGAGTCAATGCTGAGGTCAGGTGTATTGGCTCAAGCCTGTAAACCCAGCACTTTGAGAGGCTGAGAGCGCAGATTGCTTGAGCCCAGGAGTTCAAGACCAGCCTGGGCAACATAACGAAACCTCATCTCTACAAAAAATTTTAAGAATAATAATAATTAGCCAGGTGTGGTGGTGTGTACCTATAGTCCCAGCTACTTGGAAGGCAGCTATGCTCACCATTATACCACCATCTCAGTCCCAGCTACTTGGGATGTTGAGGCAGAAGGATCGCCTGAGCCCAGGAGGTCCATCCTGGGTGACAGAGACCCTGACTCAAAAAAAAAAAAAAGTCAATTCTGAAAGGGAGTCTGTTTACAATGAGCCAGGTTGTCTCACTCTTGAGGCTGCTCATGTGACTGCCTACTTTTCTTTTCTCTCTTTCTTTTTTTTTTTTTTTTTGATTTGGAGTCTCACTCCTTCGCCTAGGCTGGAGTGCAGTGGCACGCATGCTCACGGCCACTCCAGCATCGACCTTTTGGGCTCCAGCGATCCTTCCGCCTCAGCCTTCTGAGTAGCCAGAACTACAGATGTGTGCTACCACACCTGGCTGTTTATTTTTTATTTTTTACTTTATTGTAGAGACAAGGTCTTGCCAGGTTGCCCGGACTGGTCTTGAACCTGAGGGCTCAGACAATCCACTCGCCTCGGCCTCTCAAAGTGCTGGGATTATCGGCTGAGCCACTGAGCCCAGCCAAGCTGCCTACTTTTCACTAGTTGCTAGTTATCTAACTTCTGTGTCTACAGCAATTGATATGTAGGAAAGAGACACCAAATCAAGAGAGTTTAGGCAATCTGCATATGGCATCTTTCCAGCTTTTCATACATGTTTCTCGAGTATCTCTGAGTGGGCCCAGACTGAGACGCAGAGAATAAACCTGCTCTGGGAACCAAAGGTTTTTCAGGGCCTGCAGATGCGCCCTAGACATCACATCCTATCCTTGAAGCTGAGATGGAATCTTTGCGCTCTGGAGCTCCTCCATCCAGGGTGAGAGGATCACGACTCAGAGGAGAGCATATCATGGGAAGGGGAAGTCAAGGTTTTATTCTTGGATTGCTCAAGTGTGTTGTGCTTCTCATGATTCTGCGAGGCAGAACTCAAGCAATTTCTTACAAACAATGGCTAAATTTAGTAAGTGATTTCCTTCTTGGAGCGCAAATTGTGGTGGAACACATAATGAGAAATATGTTAGTTTAACGGAAGGATAGCAAAGGAAATGGGAGATAACCCAATAGATAACAAGACAGTATTTAGAGTTGGGGTTTTAGGCAATTCTGTCAGCCTAGCTCGACTGTTCTCCCTCAGAGCTCCTAAAGGCACAATCGAGTGTTGGATTACAGAGGTCTGTACTTTATTTTCAGGGTAACCTCAAACTACACGTTTCTTTAAGGCATTGACTGTGTCTTCCTTATACAGATGATGAGACTGAGGCCCAAGGAAGCAAAATAACATACTATAGTTAAGACTAGAATGGCTCAATCTCTGGGTCTCTTTCTGTTCTCCTACAACAGTGGGTCTCCAACTTTGCTGTGCACCAGGATCATACGAAGGGCTGGCTACAACAAGGTTGCTGGGTCCCACGCCAAGAGTTTCTCATTCAAGAGAATGGGATAAGACCCGAGAATTGTTATCTCTAGCAAGTTTCCAGGTGATGCTGTTGCTGCTGCTGCTATTCCTGGGATCACACTTTAAGAACCACTGCAGTGTGGGCAGGTGCGCTCCTAAATCACTTATCATGAAATGGGCAAACACACTGTAGAATCTCCAAAAAAAAAAAAAAAAAATCCACTGAAGCCAAACGCAGCCTCTCACAACAACACTAGCTGGTACACTGATGTTCATGAGTTTCTAGAACACTTACTAGCAGAAGAAGTCTGTAAGACAAGAGGCCCACCCTCAAAAAGATAATTCTGGTTTTTGGGGATCCCCCTTTGTAACATGGTCACAAAATGTCATCTGTGCAATTTTGTTTTGGGGTATTTATTGATGGTTTTTAAATGTGGCCTAAAATGTGTTAATATTTATAAAGTTCCCATTGCTGTATTCTGTAACACATAAAGTTTAGCATGTACACATTATATCTGTCTTATTGATCATATTATTCAGGTCATTCAAATATTAATTTTTGGTATACTTAGTATTTTTGTCTTTTGATATTTCTAAGACTTAGAGAAATACAGTTTTGTCTATTTCTCCTCAAATTTTTAGCCACTTATTCTTCTACATGTAGAACTATGTTATTTAGAACATACTGTTTTATGAATATTGTATTTTTTGTGTATACTGGATTTTTTATTAAAATAAAATGAATCTCTTTATCAATTTTTTTTTTAAAAAAAGAACCACTACAGTATACCGCATCAAATCAATTTGACAAGACTCCTGTGGAAATTGGTGCTCTCCAAATTCTGAGCTGGTCTTTTTTCCTACCCATCCAAAACCCTACATGCAAGTAAAAGGTAGATGAAGTAATTGAAACTAGGTAGTGACTCAGTTTTTCCTGCCTTCCTGGGCCAGCAGCCTCACGTTGGCTTGGTCACATCCAGTTATCTTGGTCATTCCATCTCAAGATGGAAGTTCAGAGGCCTCACCCTAAGTGAAAGGAGGATTATCTTCTTTCAGAGACAGGCTGCACTGTGTTTAAGAAAAGCTGAGGTCAGACCATTTCTGGGTATTATAAGAAAAATAAGAAAAAAAGCAAAAAAGAGCTGAGGGGTCAAAACTGTCTCAATTTGCAGAGAAAGGCAATATGTCTTGATGGTTGAGTACACAGTTCCTAATCAGGTAGACTTGGATTTGAGTCTTGACTCAATTACTTGCTACTTGACTAACTGGGCAAATTACTCTTGATACTTTATTTGTCTTAATGTAAAGTAGGGATAATAAATACCAATTATTATTATTATTATTAGACTTGGGGAAAAAGACTACTCTGGTGCTAGAAGTCAGCATAAGCCCAAGGTAAGAAGTGCGTTATTTATGAGTGGTGAAGTTAATTATTAATAGGATGATATTTCATGAGTCTTTACTTTGTGCTAGGTGCTGTGCTAAATGCCTTACATGGATAATTTTATTAAATTCCCACAAGACCTCCATTTGACAAATGAGGAAAGTGAGACCCAGTGTTGTTAATTAACTTATTTGAGGTCACATAGGTCGATCTTGAATTTGAACTCAGATCGTCTGAGTCCAGAACCACTACTCGGAACCACCAAGGTAAGCTGCTCAGAGCCCAGCATAAGTGTAGCCCACTCACCATTCTCTTTGTCATGAGGGGGCAGGAAAGTGGGAGGCATAATGAGCAGCATGGAAAATTTCAGCCTCTTCCTTAAACAACTTTTACCTTCCCCAAACCCATCTCTCTCATGCCACCGCCCGGCCCTCAAATAAATGGGATTTCAGGATAAATACTAACTGGGTGCTGATGCGTGACATGGTTAAAATGGTGGTTGTCAAGGAGGGTAAGGAAAACAAACAGACACGGATAATCCATAAATTAACAGTTCTAAAGACACCAAAAATAAGCAGGCGTTGTATTCTAGAAGAAGGGAAAAAAAATTGTTCTTCCTTTTAGTTAAAAGAGTAGCAAGTACAGAAAGAGGAGTCCTATGCAGGTGTGTGTGAACACCGGAACTCTAGAATAAATTTCCTTTTTCCATCCATTTACAAATACATATGGGCTCATATGTATTTGTAATACAGTTCCTGAGAGTATTTGTAGCTGGTGTTAGAATTTCTTATTTCCTCCCAAAGCCTCTACTTTCCATGGGAACCCAAGGGCATGCCCATTACCTGTTTTTCCAACGGGACAGGGATTTGGAGGGTCTGGGTAGCCCTGATCCTCACTGAAGTCCTTGGGAATGTTGTCGCCAGTCAACTCTGCCACGATGTTGGGGATGTTGCCAAAAGGACCCAAGTGCTGCAGTCCTTCATGAGCTCCACCTGCCAGGGAATCAGAAGGAGTTCACTGTTCACTGCAGTGCTATTAGATTCATTTCAACTAATATTTATTCAGGCATATCATACAGGCAAAGCACTGTGCTCTATGCTGTACAGAGGAAAAAACACATGAACCAGTTATTGCCCTCTAGGGGTTTAGAAATTTAGTTGCAGAAACACATACTGTGCGTATATCATTTCCACACAAAGCGAATGGTGTGCATGCTATAATAGAAATGTTAATAAAGCACAATGGGAGCGTGGAAAAGGGAGAGTTTCATTTGGCTGGCAGGACGGGCGGGCTTCTTGGATGAGCTGGAATTTGAGTGGCACCGACACACGTGGGAAGGGCTCTCTGGAAGCTGGGTGGGGAGCTTGGGGTGCGACTGGGTGCTGAGAAAGGGAGGCAACTGAATCCAGGTATATAGGCTGAAACCATGTAATGAAAAACAGGTAAATAAAGGGAAACAAATTCACTGTCAGGTCTGCTATTTTATCTCAACCACTTAAAATTGGGTGTATTTACTTCATTCTTTTCTCCTCTACATCTTTTTACACATAAATGTTTATTAGCTTTTATTTAATATCAAAGCACAAGCATCTCTCCATTTGTCTGTATGGTCTCTATTCCAGTAATTATAAAGGCTATTTTTTTTTTTTTTTGAGTTGGAGTCTCACTCCGTGGCCCAGGCTACAGTGCAGTGGCACACTCACTGCCACCCCAGCGTCGAATTGCTGGGTTTCGGCGATCCTTCCACCTTCGTGTTCCAAATGGCTGGAACTACAGGCGTGCACTACTGTGCCCAGCTGATTTTTTTTACTTTTTATTTTTTAATTGTAGAGATGCGGTCTCGCCAAGTTGCCCAGGCTGGTCTCGAACCTGTGGCTCAGGCAATCCTCTTACCTTGGCCAGGCTATGTTGTTTTTTATCCCGTGGCTGTACCATGATGTATTAATCACTTCCCTATTGTGAGACATTTAGTGTTTCCTAATTTATTTTAGACATTTAATTTTTTCCATATTTTGGATTAATTTTCTTTAGGATAGATTCCCAGAAGTAAAATTACTGGGTCACAGGCTATAAATATTTCTATGACTCTTGATATTGTACTGCTAAACTGTTTTCTAAAAAGGAGGTACCAATTTATAGACTATCAGCAACAAAATATGAGAATCTCATTTTAACAACATCTTCAGCAGCACTGGATTTTATAAAAATATATGTTTATATTTTCTTTACTAGTTAAAATTTTTTAAAATTATTGTTTTATTTTGAATTTCTTTGATTACCAGCTTAGTCAAATATTTTCCCATGTGTTTACTAGTTTTAATTTTTGTGTGTGAGTTGTCTGTTTTATGCTCTGGGAATTTTATTGTTTCTCTTATCAATTTTTATGAACATTTTACATAATAAAGATATCAGGTCTTTGGCTGTCACATTTTCTGCAAATATTTTCCCATGTTGTCTGACTTTGAATTCTGGTTATTATTATAGTATTTTGCTAACACACATTTTTAATATTTTTATTGAAACAGATTTATCATTTTTGTTCTTTGTGATTCCTTCTTGTTCTTCGAAATGTACACAGTTTTGTCCTTAAAGAAGTACTATCAACGTCTGAATATTTCTTCTAGTTTTTCTATTTTTAAACTAGCTCTTTAATCCATGCTATTTATGTATGTTAAATAGCTAACCTATTTTTCCACAAGTATTTGGTAAATAGTTCTATTCTTTCCTACTAATGTTATGCCTTTAACAAATATTTAAGAGTCTCATACATATCAAAACTGCTCTGAGCACCAATGCAGCAGTGAATATTGTAGCCAATATTCAGGCTACAATAACTCCATGCTTCCATCTTAAGATGGATGGTCTTGGCAATAGGCTGGATTATTTAATTTCAATTGGATGAGGACAGGCACTTGTCTTTTGGGTTTTTTTGTGTGTGTGGCTGAACTAGCTCTTGTGTGCATTGACACATTTTTTTAAATTTTGGAAATGTTAATAGATTCAGTAGAATCATGGCTAGATCTCAGTATCCTGGGAATTATATTGTCTCTTTGAAGTGACTTTGAGTCACTCTGTCTTCATTTACTGTTTTGATTAAAGTTAGCCTTAAAAGGACAATCTCAAACTGCCTTTATGCCTATAGCTCCAAATTATGACACCACCAAATGACTAGATTGTTTGTCTGGTTTATATTTTATATTTTTATATTTTATTGCTTTGTGATAAGAGTGGGTAGTTTACAAAATTCCTGTATTATGAAATGGTATTACCTTTGTAGACTACCACATCATTATTTTTAAAAAATGTTCCATGTGAATATTTAAAGTAAGGTATTTTATGTCACCCATAAACATCTAAATGTAGCCAATTGTTCAACATTGCTAATTATATTATTTTATGTACTTGTTCATATTTTATCCGTTTAATCTGTTATAATCTGATGGCTGTATGTTAAAATCTATTACTGGGGCAGTTTTCTTTTGCCCATGCAGGCTCTGGCATGTCACTTTTTCTTTTCTCCCTTCTTTCTCTAATAAACTTTGAAAACTTTAAAAAAAAACTACTACTAATAAGTGACTGTCAATCTCTTATTTCCTACTGTTTTCTTTTTTTTTTTTTTTTTTTGAGTTGGAGTCTCACTCTGTCACCCAGACTGGAGTGCAGTGGCCGCTCCCGGCCACCGCAGCCTCGACCTGCTGGGCTCTGGCGATCCTTCCGCCTCAGCCTTCCAAGTAGCTGGAACTA
>CAUYQG010084911.1:0-38812 GCA_963574415.1 Tarsius wallacei | reverse complement strand
TTATTGTAGAGATGAGGTCTCACCAAGTTGCCCAGGCGGGTCTCGAACCCGCGGGCTCAGGCAATCCACTCACCTCAGCCTCCCAAAGGCGCGGGATTACAGGCTGAGCCACTGAGCCCAGCTAAAAAAATTTTTTTTATTTGAAATATGTGGGGTACAATTCAGGGTTAGATATACAAGTGTTCATTATAAAGGCACCCTTGTTGATGAGGTGTGCTTCTTCCTCCCCTGGCAGATTCCCACTACTGCCAATCTTTTTCCTGTAGTGTTATAATTGTTCAGAGTCCGCATATCAGTGAGATCATGTGGTACTCAGTTCTTGGTTACTGTGATAGATCACTCAGTATTATAGACTCTAAGTCCATCCAAGTCACTGTAAATTCTATAATTTTGTCCTTCTTTATGGTTGCGTAAAATTCCATTGTGTATATGTACCACATTTTTTAAATTCAGTTCTCTTTCAGTGGGCAGCATGGTTGGTTCCATGTTTTGCTATTGTGAATAATGCTGCAATAAACATGCATGTGCAGATATCTTTTTCATAGAGTGATTTCAGTTCCTCTGGGGATATTTCCAGTAGGGGGATTGCAGAGTCATATGGAAGGTCAATTTTTAGATATTTTAGGAATTGCCACATTGTTTTCCACAGAGGTTGAAGTAGTTTAAATTCCCACCCACAGTGTAGAATGTTCCCTTTTCCTCGTATCCTAGCCAGCATCTGTTGTTTTTTTGAGTTATTGATGATGGTCATTCTGACTGGGGTTAAGCAGTAACTCAGTGTGGTTTTAATTTGCATTTCTTTGATGACTAGTGAAGCTGAGAATTTTTCTTGTATCTGTTGGTTGCTTGTATGTCTTCTTTTGAGAAGTGTCTATTTATATCTTTTGCCCACTTTGTAGTGGGGCTATTTGTTTTTTTCCTTTCGGCACATTTGAGTTCCTTGTAGATCCTCGTTGTTAGGCCTTTGTCAGATATACGGTTGGCAAATATTTTTCCCAGTCTGTGGGCTGTCTCCTCACTCTCTTGATAGTTTCTTTTGCTTTGCAGAAGGTTTTCAGTTTGATATGGTCCCACTTGTCAATCTGACCTCTTATGGCATGAGCTTTTGAGGTTTTGACCAGGAATAGATTGCTTATTCTGATTTCCATAGGGGTGTCTTCTGTGTTGTCTAAGATTCTTGTAGTTTGAGGTTTTATGTTTAGATTTTTGATCCATTTGGATTTGATTTTTGTATATGGTGATAGGTAAGGGTATTGTTTCATTCACCTGTGCATGGTCAGCCAGTTTTTCCAGAACCACTGACTGAATAGTTTTCCTCTCCATGGTGGTAGTTGTTGGAGACTTTGTCAAAGATGAGTTGGTTGAGAAATTAAGGTTTTACTACCAGACTCTGTATCTTGTTCTGTTGGTTTATTTGCCTGTTCTTGTACCAGTGCCATGTTGGTTTGATTATTGTAGCCTTATAATAAAGTATGAAGACTGGAAGTGTGATACCTCCCACTTTATTTCTTTTGCTAAGGGTTTTTTTTGGCTATTTGTGGTTATTTATGTTTCCATATGAATTTCTGTATTGTTGTTTCCAGGTCTGAGAAGAATGATGTTGGTAATTTAATGAGTATCGCATTGAATCTGTAAATTTCCTTTGGTAGAATGGACATCTTATCAATGTTGATTCTTCTAATTCATAAACATGGAATTTTTATTTATTTATTTGTGCCATCTTTGACCTCTTTGAACAGTATTTGTAGTTTTCATTGTAAAGATCTTTCATGTTAGGAAGATGCCAAAGTATTTATTTATTTTTTTGTGTGGCTATTGTGAATGGGATTGTGCTCTTTTTTTTGGTTTGTTGCGGGTGTCTAAGAATGTAAGTGTCTTTTTACATGTTTAATTTGTACCTGAGATTTTGCCAAATTCCTTTATCAGTGCAAGGAGTTTTTTGTTTTGATAGATTCTCTTGGATTTTTGAGGTATAGGATCGTATTGTCAACAAAGAGGGATAACTTGACCCCAGATTTATTTCTCTTGTCTGATTGCTTTATGGAATCAGGACTTCCAATACTATGTTGAACAGGACAGCTGAGAGTGGGCAGCCTTTTCTTGTTCCAGTTTTCAGGGAAAATGCTTCCTATTTCTGTCCATTTAGCAAAATGTTGGCTGTGAGTTAACAGTAGATGGCTCTTACTATTTCGAGCTATGTTCCTTCTATGCCTAGGTGTTCAAGAGTTTCAATCAAGAAGGGATGCTGGATTTTATCAAAAGTTTTTTTGTGCATCTAATGATATAATCATGTGGTTCTTGTTTTTACATCTGTTGATACATTTAATTGCATTTATGGTCTTGTGGATGTTGAACCAACCCTGCATCACAAAGATGAAGCCTACTTGGTCTTGGATGATTTTTGAGATGTATTGCTGGATCCAGTTTTGCTAGAATCTTGTTGAGTATTGCATAGTATTGCATCTATGTTCATCTATGTTCATCTATATTGGCATGAAGTTCTCTTTCTTAGTTGGATCTTTACTCAGATTGGGTATCAGTGTGATGTTAGTTTCATACAATGATTTGGGAAGTGTTCTGTCTTTCCTGATTGCCAGGAATACTAGGATTGGTATTAGTTCCTCTTTGTATATTTTGTAGAATTCCGCTGGAAAACCACCTGGTCCCGGGCTTTTTTTTTTTTTTTTTTTGTAGTTTTTCTGATGACAGAGTCAATGTCCTGGTTTGCTATTGCTCTGTTTAGAGTCTTAATGTCTTCTTTTTTTAACCTTGAAAGGTTGTGGGATGTCAGAAAGTCCTCCATTTCATTTAGGTTTTCAAGTTAATTTCCGTAAGGTGTACATAGTAATCTCTGATAATCCTTTGTATTTCTTCAGGGTCAGTTGTGACTTGATCTTTTGCGTTTCTGATTGTGTTTATTTGGACTTTTTCTCTCTTATTCTTGGTCATTCTGGTTAGGTTCCCATCACTCTTGTTTGTCCTCTCAAAGAGTTAGCTTTTTGTTTCACTGATTTTTTTTTATGGTGTTTTTGACCTCTATGTCCTGTATTAGAGCTTTTCCTTTGGTGATCAGGATTCTTTTGCTGAAGTTAGAGTTTTGGTGATCTTGCCTTTCCAGCTCCCTTGGGTGGTTTGTTAGGCTATTAACTTGTTCTTTTTCTATTTTCTTGATGTGTGTTAGTAGAGATATAAATTCCCCTTTCTACTGATTTCATGGCATCCCAGAGATTTTGGTAAGATGTTTCTTCACTTTCATTTGTTTCTAGGAATCTTTTAATTTCTGTGATAACCCAGGAGTTGTTCAGTATCATGCTGTTTAGTGTCCAGGTCTTTGTGGGTTTTGGAGTAATTTTTTTGGTGTTGATATTTATTTTTATTCCATTGTGATTTGAGAAGTGCATGACAGTATTTCAATCCTGTAAAATTTGTTTATGCTTGATTTAGGCCAAGAATGTGGTCAATCTTGGAGTATGTTTCATGCAGTGATGAATAGAATGTATATTCTGTGGTTGTTGGGTGGAGTGCTCTGTAGGTATCTACTAAGTCCATTTGGTCAAGTGTCAAGTTAAGGTTCTGGATATCTTTGTTTATTTTTTGTCTCCATGATCTATCTAGGGTTGGTAGTAGGGTATTTAAGTCTCCAGCTATGATCGTACTAGAGTCAATATCTTTTTTAGTTTACTTATAAATGTTTAGGATGGATATTTCTTGTTGATGGATCATGCCTTTTATCATTATGTAGTGACCTTTTGTATCTTTTTAAATTTTTGGTAACTTAAATGTTGTTTTGTTTGGGTTTAAGATCACAACTCCCGCCTTCTTTTGAGATCTGTTTGCGTGGAAATTCATTTTCCGTCCTCTAATTTAGAGTCTGTGGGCGTCTTCTGTGGTGAGATGAGTTTCCTGGAGGCAGCAAATTACTGGGTCATGTGTTTTTATCCAGTTTGCCATTCTGTCTTTTCAGTGGTGCATTTAGTCCATTCACATTTAGGCTGATTGTTAAGCATTATTGTCACTGTCATAATGCTCTTATAAGCCTGTTTTGTTTTGTTTAGGTTTTGTGTTCATATACATATGTGTTTTCATTTTTGTGGGCATGCTGTGTGTTCTGCTGCTTCTGTGTTTGTTTGTGATTTTGTGAAGTATGTGGTCTTTCTTTTGTTTCTTTTTTCTTCTGTGCACAGTACTTTTAAAAGCACCTCCTAGAGCTGGTCCCAAAGCAGCATATTCTCTTAGGGGTTGGATATCTGGGAAGGATTTTAATTCTCCCTCATTGATGAAGCTTAGTCTGGCTGGCTAGGAAATTCTTGGTTGAAATTGTTTATCTCTGAGAACATTAAAGATTGGGGTCCAATTTCTTCTGGCCTATAGTGTTTCTGCAGATAAGTCTGCTGCAATTCTGATAGGTTTTCCCTGGTAGGTAGTTTGGTCTTTTCCCATTGCTGTCTTTAGAATTTTTTCTTTTATACCTACTTTGTGTAGGTGAATTACTATGTGTTTAGGAGTTGGTCTTCTCATAAGATGCCTTGCAGGGGTTCTCTGAATCTCTTGTGCTCGTATATTCATCTTTCTGGTCAGTGAGGGAAGTTTTCTTGAATGACCTCATGGAACATTTGTTCCAGGGTATTTTCTGTTTCTCTTTCTATTTCAGGTATTCTGATCAGATGTAGGTTTGATTTCTTGATATAAGTGCACATCCCTTGGATAGTTTCTTCTTTCTTCTTAATTTTTTTTTCTATATTTTGAAAAGATTGGGTTAATTCCATATTTTGATCTGCCAGCTCTGAGATTCTGTCTTCTGCTTCATCAATTTTGCTTCCCATGGTTGTCAGTTTTTCCTTTATTTCTTGGATGGAGTTCTTTATTTCTGTTATTTCTAAGTACACTTTCTTGAATTTGTCCAGCTCTGTTGCAGTTTCACTTAGCTTTAGTCCTTACATTTCTTGATTTTTATTCATTCTATACAACAATTCTCCGATCTCTGTAAGGACCTTTTGGGTACTATCGTTCTCAGAGATAGCCACTATTTCTGCCCCAGTAGCCATACTTTCTAGCACTACTGCTTGCTGGGGCTCTGGTTACTAGTAGTTCTTTGTTGATTTTTCTTAATTTGTAGCAGTTCTCCTATCTTTCTCTTTAATCCTGTTGCTCAGTGGAAAATGAAGAAGCAGTCACTTCTGAAATTTGCTCTACCTTTTGTCCTTCTTTGAGCTGGGGCTCCAGGTTTGTTCACTTATGAAGCATGACTGGGGTGGGGCATTGTGCTGTCTCTTTACAATTTTGAGCACTTACTAGGGGATGAGGGGGGTTTCAAGTATTCAGAACCGATCACCAGCTCACAATGTTTGCTATCTGGTGATTGGGCCAGCTGGAACTCACTCTCCATTTCTGCACAATATGACCTTATAGTGGGTATGCTTGCTTAGGCCCTGAGTCCAAGACAGGGAATAAGAGGGAAAAGAAAGAGAAGGAGGGAAAGAAGGAAAAGGAGGAGAAAGGAAAAGAAGAAAAAAAGAGAAATTAAAAAAAAAAAACAAAAAAGAGAAAGAACAAAGAAAGAAAAATAGAGAGAGAGAGAGAGAGAGAGAGAGAGAGAGAACCAACCAACAAAGCAACCAAATGAGATAATCAAACAAACAAACCAATACTGCCACCAGCCTCCTTCTCGGTCAGTTCAACAGTCTGTGTCTATCACCCAGCAGCTGACTCAAGGTGGAGGGTGGATCATCTGCAGTTCTGCATCTGCCATTGCCTGCCAGGGCTTGTGCACTGGGGGCAATGTTCTCTGAGGTCACAAAGAGCAGTCCCAGTGCAACACAGAGATATGTGCCTGGTCTCAAGATGCAGTTCTGCTGTGCCTTAGAGGCCGCCCTGGAGCACTCTCTTCCCAGATGTTAGAGAGTCTGCTCAGTTTCTCTGCTGGTAGTTGTTGCTCCTCCCTTCCCAGCAGTTACCAGTCTCCAGATCTCAGGACCTGGTGAAGGGCTCTGGAGCCCTGTCCATGCTCAAGGTGGGCTCTCCCCACTGCACCCTTGGGATTCTGCCTCAGACTTCCTCCCTGCAGTCCCTTCACAGCTCTCACTGCCAGTTTTCAGCTTGCTCCAGCAGATTTTCCCGGGGAGAGCTCCCAAATTGTCTGCTGCTACATCTCTTGCTCTGATTACATGCATGTGTGTTTGGTCCAGTTGTGGGTGCAGGGCGTCTGTCTCTCTTGTGCACTTGAAATATCCTCTTCGGGCAAATGATGGTCAATTTAAGAGGGGTGCAAAGATCACCTCTTGGTCTCAGGATACAGGCATTTCAGAATTGGCCAAGAAAAAAGCAGGTCTCTGCCCAGTGCTGGGACAGAGAAAATAGCAGAAGTTCATGTTTTTTTCCTCTGGCATGGCTCAGCTCTACTCCAGAATTCCTCCCCGTGCTTTCTCCATGGTTCCTGTTGCCCATTCCTGGTCTGTTGCTGCAGGTGGAAGTGTGGGCCAGGTGCCAGCTGAACTCTTTTGACTTTTCCCGAGAGATGCCCTGGGGATGGTGGATCCTCCTGCAAGTTGTGGGTGCTGAATTCAGAGCAGTGGCAAATTATAGCAATTTTTACAGGGGTCCTGGGCACTTGATCCCATGTCTCCCCTCAGTTGGACATTCACTCACTCACACACACAAACACAGGTACTTTTTTGTGCACTTACCTTGCAGAGACTCTCACGCTCTGACTGGACCTGATGCCATCTTGCCCCAATCAAAAGAGCTGGGCTCTTACCATTTGTAATTTAATATTTTCCCCTTAATTACTGATATTCATCCAACATCTCTTCCCCAATAGGCCCTTGCTCTATTGTCTTTTTATACCTCAGCTTATTGAGATAATATTTTCTTTTTCTTGCATATTTTTTTAAGTTTACATAAAAGTTGTGTCATAGATTTTGTTTTTTAAAATAAACACTACATTTTTATACTGTTGCATAGTTTTCTTTAGTATACATCTACCATTTTTTATTTGTCCATTTCCCTGGTGATGAAGACATCTAAATTGGCTTCAATTCTCTATTTCCATCAACAGTGCTATAAAGTATATCCTTGTATCAGTCCCATATTGAAGTATATTAGAATTTCTCTGGGCTACCTGTCCAGAAGTAGGAGACAAGATTTATGAATACTTATTTTCATCAAGTATTGCTGTACTGTCCCCCAAAATGACTGTAGCAATTTACAATTTCACCAGCACTGTATATGATGTGTTCTGTCTCCCCTCAGTCATACCAACATTTGTATTATCAACCTTTCTAATTTTTAACATTCTAATACATTCTAATTGTTATAAAGTAGAAGAGGCTTATTTTATGTTCATCAGTAGTGAACTTGAACATCTCTTTGTATATGTGTTAGCAATTTGGACTTCCCCTCACATAAATTACCTATTAATATATTTTATTTATTTTAAAATCTCACATTTTTTGTTGGCTTTCAGCAGTTCTTCATGTATTCTAGTTATCAATTTTCATTAGTTTTTGTTATTTGTGAAGTAAAAATTCATCATTTTGATGATTTATTTTGAAAAATCTTATAAGTGATTTCCTTTTATAGTCAAATCCATCAGTTTTGGTGGGTTTTGCTTAAGGGGTCTCTCTTAGCCCTTAGGTCACAAATTCTTTTTTTCCTCTTAGCTTTGTAGTTTTTCTTTCCTCTTTAGGGCCTTACTCCATTTAGAATCAGCCTCTTTGTATAGTATTATACAGAGAATGAATTTATCTTTTTCTTTAAAAAAATTATCTCTAGAACTGCATTCTTAATCTTGTCTACTGAAATACTCACTGTTTCTTCAGAGATTTACAGGGACATTTTTACCATATATCAAGTCTCCTTACACATGTGTGGTTTTAATTCCAGATGTATTGAATCCCACACAAATACTATACTTTACATTTTTTGATAGAAGTGTTCTTTTACATAAGATCATTTTAAAATCAAGTAAGTGTTTAAAAGTCCAATAGCTTCATGAATAAATCATGAAAAATGTCTCCCAATAAATTCCCAACTCACATTTCCCAGAGGCAAACATTTTTCTCCTTTACCTGTTTCTTTTATCTCTTTATTTATAAATTTGTTCGGTACTCTTTCTTGCTTTTCTCCTACACCGGGTACTTTTCCATCAGTCCCTCAGCTTCTTACAATGTGTATGTTATAATTTCTACCTTTCCTTCTTAAAAGGGAGAGGAATAATGTGAAGCCCAGATACATAATTAGCAAGAGTCAAATTGGGATCTGGGTTTGTTTAACTTCAATGCTATACTCTTCCCACTAAACAAGGAGTTGACAAACGTTTTCTGTAAAGGTATAAGTAAATATTTTAGGCTAAATATAAGTAAATATTTTAGGCTTCCTGAACAATACGGTTTCTGTTACAACAACTCAACTCTGTTATTGTAGTATGAAAGCAGTGCTAGATAATGGGTAAATGTGTGAGCATAACTGTGTTCCCATACAAAAACAGGTAGTAGATTGGATTTAGTCCACAGGCAGTAGTAGTTTGCCAACTTCTTAAGTAACCCATAGTGCCTGCATTTAAAAATGTGTTTTTTAAAAGGAAGACATGTTATTAAATATTGTTACTATTTTTTTAAAAGTATTTTTTTACATGTAGTTGTGGGTTATGTATGAAAATAAGTTAATAACTGATAGTGATGTTGCTCAAATATATCACTAGGTTTATCAATGACATTTCAAATGCTTTGGATTTTGACTTGGACTCAAGATACTAGAATAGAACAGTATTACATCCTAGAATAGGTTTTTCTACCCAGTTTTTGTTTGAACACTTTCAGTTCTATTTTTAAGATTCAATCATAAATAGTTTTCTATATCCTTCAGAAAATTATTTACATGCACATCAAAGGAGATTATACTATTTGTCTGTTCTGCAGCCTTCTTTTCTTCCTCTTTCCTTTTCTTCTTATTTCTATCTTTGTTCCACTTTTTCGGCTTCTCTTTCTATTCTCTTGTAATGCCTATATTTAATGCCACAGCAAATAAATTTGATCTTGAAGAATATAAATGGCATTTTCTTCATCAAGAGCATGTTACTTAACACAAAAAATATAACATCTCAAATATAATTTGGCTTTTACAAAATATTTTAAGTTGCCAACTTCAATTTGTGTAAGATCAGTTCACTAGAAAATTAAATACATTTTCTGTTAAACATAATAATGAATATCATTGTCTGTACTACTCAAGCATAACTACAGTATAATTATATTTAATACAATTAAGTATATTTTCTATTAAAGGTTGACAACAGAAGCCATTGTTACATTACTAGACAGAAGTGCCGTGTAATAGGGCTCTGTAGCTAAGTGAGTTGTAGAAAGAACCAAATCCATTACTACTTCATAAAACATTCCATTAGATTCTAGTTGTTGATTGGAGACTTTTCTCTCTCTTTTTGTTATTTTCACTTCTTCTGAAAACTGGTGACTACCAGAAAGATCAGACTCGATTTTGGAGTTCATAGATAGGTATAACACATGATTCTTCCTTAAATAGCATTACTCATTTCACAAATGTTAATCTGGACTTTTCCGTGGTATTTTCACTTAGTAATTCTACCTACTATTTCTGACCGAGAACCCAAGAAAGGATAAAATATACTTTTTGGCCAAAGGAAATTTTGGCTTTATCAGTTTCCTCTTGGTTAGTATATCTCGTATATCTTTTTCTGTCTCTCTCTTCCTGTTTGGTCACTGCCTCACTGTCTGTCTTATTTGTTAGATTCCTCAGTACTATAGATTATCCCAGGTCCAAACTGCTGCAAACATAGCTTTTGTAATACACCCCTTTTCTTTCTCTATACACCTATTCTTTCCCCTATATTTTTTAACCCTCTGCTACTCTCAGGACTGAGATTATCACTCATGATAATGAAGAGGTTTAAAAATAATTAAGCAGAGGAAACTCTGAGGTTACCTTTATGTAGATTATGTAGTTTATGTATATGAGCTGGAATTATCTTTTAGAGAGCAGGTCCCTTGTAGTACAGGCTTCTCCTATTAAGTTTTAGAAAACTATTGGCATCAATGTCCCAGCTAGCATTGTTGTGAGATGCTGTGTTGGCTTCAGAGAATTTTTGTTGTTGTTGAAGATTCTTTGAATGCATTTGCCCATCTTATGATGAGTGATTTAAAGAATACCTGCCCTCACTGTGCTGAATGCTCAGCAGTTTTAGACCAAAAAACAGCGTGACTTCCAGGCCCCATCCTCCCTATTCACCCAGTCTCGCCCCGAGTGACTTTTGTTTGGTTCCCCAAATGAAAAAAATTCTAAAAGGGAAACATTTTGCAGATGTAGAAAAGGTGAAACAAAAATGGCAAAAACACTAAAAGGCATCAAAATTGATGAGTTAAAAAACTGTTTTGAGCAGTGGAAAAAGTGTCTCGATAGATGTATTGTATTAAATGGAGAGTACTTTGAAGATGACTGAAGTTTAATCATGTAAGAATAAATACACATTTTAAAAATAAATACATTCATTTTTTGGGGGGTCCCCCAATGTATATGCATGAATTATTTGTTAGATGCATTAATCCACTGTCACCAAAGTGATGTGCATAGTAGATTGATTAAACATTCTCAGCTAATGGCTTTCATATATCCATATTTTTGCCTTGCAATTAAAAAAAATTTATAGTTTCTTTCCACGTGGACGCTGAGGTTGGTCATGTGACTTGTTTTAGCCCATAAGATGTTAGTAAAGGGAACACAGCAGAGGCTTTACAAGTGCTTGTACCTTTCTTTTGCCTTTTGGCATGATTGGGATTACCCCCTTGCAGACATCTGTTAAGTCATGAGAACAAACCCAAGTTATCCTGCTAGAAGATGAGAGACCTCATGAAGTCATCTGAGCTGGTGCAATCTTGGGTTAGCTTCCCCTGAATTGACTTACCAGATAACTGCAGATATCTGAGTGAGTCTACCAAGATCAGTTAAGAATCATCTACAATAGTAGAATTATCTAGATGACTGATATCCAATAGAAATAATAAATGCTTGCTTTAAGATACTAAGTTTTGATATGATTTATTACTCAGCAGCAGCTGATAGAATTATTATGGTGTTTTAGTTAATCAATACAGTAAAATTACGTAGCTCTATTTCAATCAATTTAAAGAAATAAGAAAGCAAGTCATATATTTGCCCACAAATTTACTTCTTCTGATATTCCTCATTGCTCTGCGTAGATCCAGGTTTCCAGTTAGATAATTTTCTTTCTATAAAAAGAACTTCCACTTTTGCATGGTAGCTCACGCCTGTAATTCCAACACTTTGGGAGGCAGAGGTAAGAGGATTGCCTGAGTCAAGAGGTTCAAGACCAGCTTGGGCAGCTTGGCCAATTTGGCAAGTCTTTGTCTCTACAGTAAATAAAAAAATTAGCTGCATGTGCCTGTGGTTCCAGCTACGTGGAAGGCTGAGGTGAAGGATCGTCTGAGACCAGCAGGTCAGGGCTGAGCCATGACATTGCACTCCAGCCTGGGTGACAGGGTGAGACTTTGACTAAAAAATTTAAAAAATAAATAAAATAAAAAAGAACTTCATTTAACATTTTTATAGTGATGATCTGTTGATAAATTCTTTCAGTTTTTGTGTATTTGAAAAAAGATCTTCATTTTTGAAAGATATGTTTGCTAGTTGACACTTTTTCCTTCAGTACTTTAAAGATGTTGCTCCATTGTCTTGTGGTTTGCATTGTTTCTGATGAAAAGTCTATCATTATTATCTTTTTCCCTCTGTATCTAATAGGTCTTTTTTGTCTGACTGCGTTTTGGGTTCTCTTTATCATAATTTTGAGCAATTTAATTATGATAGGTCTTGATGTAACTTTCTTCATGTCTCATGTACTTTGGGTTCATTAAGCTTCTTGGATATGTGGAATTACAATTTTCACTTAATCATTGACTATTATTCTTGAAAATTCTTGACTATTATTTCTTAAAAATTTTCTTTTGTTTTTTTTTTTCCCTTCTTTTCCTTTGGACTTTGATTACATGTACTTTACTCTGCTTTTTCATTTTCTGACAGTTTATTGATACTTTGTTCATTTATTTTCAATCTTTTCCCCTATTTCACTTTGGATAGTTTATATTTCTATGTCTTCAAAGACGCTAATTATTCTTCTACATTGTCTAAATGCTATTAATCCTATCCCAAAAATTTTTCATAAGGTATTACATTTTTTAGCTCTCAAAGATTGATATTTTGAAAAAAATGTGTGTAATGTCTGTCCTTAGGATGTTTACATTTTGCTCAACTTTCATGCACAGTTAAGGTATATATATAATAGCTGTTTTACCATCGTTGTCAACTAATTCTATCATCGCTAACATATACCTTTTATGAATCTGTTTGTATTAGTTTTTTTTCTCATTATGGTTAATGCTTTCTTGTTTTATCGCATGCCTGATAATTTTTTATTGGGTGCCAGATATTGTAAGTTTTACCTTGTTGTATGATGGAATTTTTGTATTTTCTTGAGTATTTTGTGAGTTTTGTTATGAAAGGTGGCAATTACATTACCTGGAAACAATCTGATATTTTTGAGGCTTATTTTTAAGCTGTGAAGCAGTTTATTTGGGGCTAATTTGCTTCCATCTTGAGGGAACACTCTTTGAGAACTCTACTTGATATTCCATGTGTTAGAAAGTCTCCCCTCTGGCTGGTGTAAGTGCAAACTATTCTTGACCCTGTGCAAACGCCATATTTGATCTGACCTTTTGATGATAATTTCCTGTGCCTTAAGTAATTTTCTCACATGCGCTTGCTGATCATTACACAGATGGAAACTCAGACCCAACCCTCTCCTTATCTCAGGAATTCTCTCTCTATGAAATTTCTTTTTTCTGTCTGCTATCTTATCCCTCTTGGATACTGAACTTTGTCTCCTTAACTCATGAAGTTTGCCATACTGGCCTACCCCGCCCCTTGTATAATGTGTAAAAATTATTGTTTCATATATTTTGTCTTCATTTTTCTTTTTAGGTTTTGAAGGTAAGAAGATAAATCTGTTTCATGTTGGTCCTTCATAGATGAAAGAAAAAGTCTCCTCCAATTGACTTTGTTGAGCAAATGCAAATTTATTGTAATAAAAACTTGTGTTGAGATCTGATATGTAGAAGTTTGACGTTAACTATGAAGAAATCTAAGAAGTTAGAAACTTTCAAATCTGATACTTTTTCCCTTAATTTCTTCTTCAACTTTTATTTATGTAACTGGTATGAAGTTTTTATTTCACTTAGTTGAATTAAAATACTATTGTTGTGTGAAATTCATTCTTCTTTCTATTTGGTATGCAGATTGAAGATTTTTGAAGACTCTTGGGACACAAAGCAGCCTTGTTATGGCTTGCTGGGAAATTAGAGGATGATAAAAATAACTTTCTAATATGAAGAATAAATATCACATTCTCTTCCAGTAAGATTTTTCTGGGTCTATAATGCCTACCTTTTTCCATTATGGATATAGGTATGTTACTGGGGGAAGGGGTGCCCCTCTTGGTGTGAGGTGGGTCGACGGCAGGTCCTTGTGTTCATGTTTGGAACTAATTCACAAACAGACACACACAGAAGCATGGTAAGCAAGCAACTTTATTAAGCAAAGAAGAGCACACTCTCACAAGAAGCAAAAACAGCTTACAGAAAGGTACTGCTTCTGAGTCTATTGTTAAGCTAGAACTTTTAGCCTTAGGAGTACTGAGGAGTGGGTTTTTTTTATTAAACATATTTTTTATTTTAAAATTGTGGGGTACAGTTAAGGGTTAAGTATACAAATATGCATCATTCAGGCACCCTTGTTGATAGGGGGTGTCCCCCCATCCCCAGACAGAAATTGACTACCGTTAGTCCCACTTCCCTTCCCCTCCCTGCCCCCCTCCCCATAGTTTCCCACCACTGTCAATCCTTTTCTTACAGTATTAAGATAGATGTTCAAGGTCCACTTATGAGTGAGAACATGTGATACTCAGATCTTTGTTTCTGTGAGAGACCATTCAGTATTATATACTCTAGTTCCATCCAGGTTGCTGCGAAGTTCTTTTTTTATGGCTGTGTAGTATTCCATCTTAAACTATACTGAGATACCACCTAACTCCAGTCAGAATGACCATTATCAATAACTCAAAAAATAACAGATGCTGGAGAGGATGTGGTGAAAGGGGAACACTTCTATGCTGTTGGTGGGAGTGTAAACTAGCGCAGCCTTTTTTTTTTTTTTTTGTAGAGGTGAGGTTGTATCGTATTGCCTAGATTGGTCTTGAACTCCTAGGCTCAAGCAATCCTCCTGCCCTAGCCTCCCAAAGAGCTGGGATGACAGGCATGAGCCACAACACCCAGCCTGTCTTCAATTCTTATATAAGCATTTAAAACTATATATCTTCCTCTGAACATAACTTTAACTATAAATTTGATAAGTTCTGCTTTAATTTTTATTCACTTTAAATATTTTCTAATTTTTCTTCAAATGTTTTACTTCATCTATGTGTTATTGTATCAATCTGTTTCCATTCAAGAGAGAGACGTCTTATAGTAATCTAAAAAGAGAATTTTATTATAAAGACTTATGAATCAGTGTTAGGGAAGTACATGAAGAGATAAAGAAAATGTTAAACCTTCCTCCAGAGCTGAGGGAGAGTACTCATGGAAGGGCAGAGCTGGAGTTTAGACCTTGTTGGAGAAAGTGTGGTTGTAGCCCACTAGATGGTAAAGTTCACGGAGTTGCTTGGATCAGGACTGGTCCACAGTCATCTGTCAAGGAAACAAGTCTCTATTTAATACAAAACAAACAAAAACAAAAAACACCTTGTTGGTTGGTGAATGGGCACGCAGATAAAGTTGGTGCCCCATTGTGGCTGTGAGACCTGGAACTGTTTGTGTTCCTGTAAGGAGGACCAGAGAAAACCAGCTTCTGGGTCATAGATGAGCTATAGCTTATAGACAGGCACACAGAGAGAGTAGGAATACCACTGTGGTTCTGAGTCCCGGGATACATTATCTCCATACAGTGAAAATCTTGGGAAATCAACTTGCTGGGCACAGGTGAGCCACAACTAGTGGGGTGAACATGTGAAAGGGGGATGCAGTCCTAAAATATGTAGTGACCATATCAGGAGTGCCAGGGTGGAGGGGGTCACTGAGGCAGCCCAGAGCTGCAGAGATACTGTACAGGTTGGGTATGCTGCTAGAGCAGAGCACCACTGAATGTCTTCGGACACTTGCACAACCAGATAACCATGTGGTAGGAGCAAAAAATAGCAAAAACACAGCAGCTAGAATTAGGAAAAGAACCACTCTTTCTCCTGCAGTGTCCCTCCAGTGCCTTCAACTGACAAGGTTTACCATCAAGTTCACAGCACAGGAGAAATGCTTACAGGGCCCAGTCCAGTATTGCAGATAAGGTACTAAAGGGTACATTGGAAGCTGAGAGGTTCTAAGTTAATAACTGACACAGTTATTTAGAAGTATGTCATTTAATTTCTAAATTTTAATTGGGTTTTTATATCTTTCTATTCACTTCCAGTTAAATTCTATTGTAGTTAGAGAACATGCTATGTATTATTTTAAGCTTTCGAAAGTTACCAAGGATTATTATTGGGCCAGCATTATTAATGGCCCACTTTGTTGAACCTTCCATGTGGACTTGAGAAAAATGTGTATGCTGCTATTGTTGAATGAAATGACTTATAATGCCAATTAGATCAAGGTTGGTTTTAGGTTGATTACATTTCTTATCTTATTGATTTTCTGCCACCATTCTATGGGTTATATATCTCTTATTGTGTAATTATCCCAAAATTTAGCAGCTTAAACAAAAAACATTTATTATCTTACAGTTTCTGCAAGTAAAAAATTAGAGAATGGCTTAGATGGGTGGTCCCTGCTCAGAGTTTCTCATGAGGCTGCAATCAAGATGTTTTGCTGGGACTACGGCTGTCTGAGTGTTTGCATGAAGATATAGGATCTCCTCCCAAGATGGAACAATCAAATACTGTTAGAAAATGATCTCATTTTTTTGTCGACTACTAGCAGAAACCCACAATTCCTTGCATGAAATTTGATTTTCAGCAGCTTGACTACAATGTGACTGGGTGTGATTTGCTTTGTTGTTTATTCTGTTTGGAATTTGATGAGCATCTTTAATCTGTACATGTGAGAAATTTCATCATCTTTGGAAATTTTAAACCATTATTTTTTTTCAAATATATTTATTCTTCCCATTTTCTTCTCTCTGTCTGTGACTAGTGTAAGATAATGTTAGACTGTTTGATATTTTACAATGATTCTCAGAATCATTGCTAATTTTTTTGTCTTCATAAAGTTCAGTTACATATTTATTAATCTGTCTTCAAATTCACTAATTAACATTATATTTATTAAAAATTTTTTATTTTGCATAATTATGTTTTTTCAGTTCCAGTGCTTTCTTTTTGTTTTTAAGTCGGAGTCTCACTGTGTCATCCAGGCTAGAGTGCAGTGGCACGCTCACGGCCACCGTAGCCTCGACCTGCTGGGCTCAGGTGATCCTTCCACATTAGCCTTCCAAGTAGCTGTACTACAGGCATGCACCACCATGCCCAGCTAATTTTTCTTGATTTATTGTAGATGAGGTCTCACCAAGTTGCCTGGGCTGGTCTCGAGCCCCTGGGCGCAGGCAATCCTCTCATCTCAGCCTCCCAAAGTGCTGGGATTACAAGCTTGAGTCACCGTGCCCAGCAGTTCCAGAATTTTTACATTGTTTTTCTTTCTTTCTTTTAGTTTTCATTTCTGTGCTGTGATATCCTGCCTCTTCTTTTATAATAAGCATATTTTACTTCAAGTCATTTAACATGGTTATACAAGTTGCTTTAAATTTTTATCTTCCTATTCTAATATCCAGGTTATCATTTATTGCTTTTTCTCTTAAGTATGAGTCCCATTTTACCCTTTGTTGTTTTGTTTTGCATTGGAGTCTCACTCTGTCACCCAGGCTAGAGAGTAGTGGCACAATCATGGCTCACCACAGTCTTAATCTCCTGAGTTCAGGGAGATCCTTCCACTTCAGCCTCCCAACTAGCTGGGACTACTGGTGTACACCACCATGCCTGGCTAATTATTTTTGATGTTTTTGTAGAGATGAGGTCTCGCTATGTTGCCTAACCTGGTCTCAAACTTCTGAGCTCAAGCAATTCTTCTGTCTTGGTCTCCCTAACTGCTGGGATTACAGGCATGAGGCACCCTGCCTGGTCTTTACTCTTTGTATATAGTTTTCTATTTTTTAAATTTTATCATGAATGGGAATGATACACTGTAGAGACTAAGGATTCTACTGTTTTCCTCCGAAAATTAAACTAAAAATTCTGTGTTCCCAGAAGTGATAATTACTGAAGTCTATATTCAGTATAATTTTAGCCCTAACTTGGTTCCTTGGAATCTGCCCTAAGCAAACATAGTTCAGAATCAAGCACAACTTTGAGAAGAATTTATACACATATTGGGACTATCTCTCTCTGGCTCTCTCCTTTCTATAATTTTTTCTTTATTTTCTACTGGCTGGGGTTTCATTACTCCTTGTTCTCTGATTTTCAACCAGTAAGACTGCAGGTTTCTTTTCAGGTTTTCACCACCCCATACGTACTGACTGTGGCCAGCCCTCAAATAGCCATAAAATGACAGAGAACTCAGTTAGTGCCCTTCCCTTTTTCCAAATATAGACTCACTCTCAGTTTCTGTCTTCAGAATCATTTCTAAAAGTGGAACTCCTCCCCTCCATTATTTTGATAGTTGCATTTTATCTACATTGTCAGCACATATTTCTATCATTTAGTCCCCACATTTTGGATAACAATACTATTGTGCACTGTTAGCATATATAGTAGTTATATAGTATTCTGTCCATTTTCTTTTCATCACTTAGTGCCAAAGACTGCCCATTCAACTTGGTTTTCTATGCCTCACTTCTAAATAGGTGTTGCAGGAGGCTCAAAATAACAATATTCCCTGCTTTCCTTCAGGTTCAAAATATGCTGTTCATAACCTTTGTATGTCAGGAGTCAGTTCTTTGGATCACAGTTTCTCTCCTTGAATATTTAATGTATTAACCCATTGTCTTCTGGAATGCAGTGTAGACTACTATCCTATGATCTGTTGCCAATCCAATTTTGTTCCCCCTAAAAGTAATGTGACTCTATGTACCAAGTTCCCTGAGATGATTCTGTTGTCCATTTGTGCTAGTATTCCCTTCATTCTCTTTCTAAAGCGTTCCAAATATAAAATAAATTCCACGATAAGTCTCCTTATAAATGTCTTGATGGTTTTCACTAAGGTTCCAAAGGATGTTTCTTCTTGAAACTTTCATATCTCTAAAACCTATATCAGTGTTGAGCATTTTAGGTTGTTTTTCTTTAGCTGTATGCCTTACTAATAGATGTAATCACTTTTTTCCTTTTAAACTTTTTTCAAATTATAGATTTTAATATTTATTTTGTTTCATTACCTTTTTGTCTTTTGAGAAGAACTGTTATTAAACATATGTTGAACTTTTTTTCCTCTTTTATATATTATTATGGTGATTTCTTTGTTGTCTCTTTTCACTTATGTTTCTTCTAATTAAATTTTTATTTCTGAACTTAATTTCCTTTTTTCTAATTTTTAACCTTTGCCCACTTTCTTTCATATTTTCTTCATTTTCTCTCTTTATCCCTTAGTTGTCTTATTTCTGAGTATTTTTTCTAATTTTGATGTATACTGCTTATTATTATTATTATTTTTTGAGTTGGAGTCTCACTCTGTCGCCCAGACTGGAGTGCAGTGGCCGCTCCCGGCCACCGCAGCCTCGACCCGCTGGGCTCCTGCGATCCTTCTGCCCCAGCCTTCCAAGTAGCTGGAACTACAGGTGCGCACTACCACGCCTGGCTAATTTTTGATTTATTGCAGAGATGAGGTTTTGCCAAGTTGCCCAGGCGGGTCTCGAACTTGCGGGCTCAGGCAATCTACTCACCTCAGCCTCCCAAAGCGCGGGATTACAGGCTGAGCCACCGAGCCTGGCTTTATACTGCTTATTTTTATCTTCTATCATTTAAAAACATGTATTTCAAAATAAACATTAAGTAGAATTTCTATGTTTTGAGGGCAGCTTCCAGTGTAATTTCACTGTCTATAGAAACACTGTTTGGACATCATTTTTTAAATAATAATAACACTGCATGTTAACATCAGTATTGTTTCAATATCAGTTTTTTGTATGTTGCTCATTTTGCTTGTCATGAGTTTTTTTTTTTACTTTTAGGAGTCTCCCATAGAAGGATGGATTTCTGGGGATTTTTCTTTTGTTTTACTGTGAGATGCTAGGAATATTGCTTCTTAGTTCTTTTTGAGATCTATTTTCCCTATTCATCTCCTCCACCTTTATCTGAAATTCTTCCTTTCACCACGGTCTTCCCATCTTGCTCAGTTTTGATTCTACTCCCAGCAGTTTCTTGTCAATGTAGGACTTTGTCATAAAAGGTAGTTTCGGATGGATGATTCGAAGAGTTTTTATGCCTAGAAAGCTTTAGCAGCATTCAAACTTCCTTCCCACGGTTCTCTTGCTCAACCAACAGCCCTGGGACTGAGTAGTTCCATCTCATTCTCAACTGTTTCTCTCAGATTGGTTCTTTGAAATTTTATTCTAAGTGAAATCCCTTTTTTTGTGATGAATACTTTTTTTTTTTTTTTTAGTTGAACTCTCACTCCGTCACCCAGACTGGAGTGCAGTGGCCGCTCCCGGCCACCGCAGCCTCGACCTGCCGGGCTCCGGCGATCCTTCCGCCTCAGCCTTCCGAGTAGCTGGAACTACAGGCGTGCGCTACCACGCCCAGCTAGTTTTTGATTTATTGTAGAGATGAGGTCTCGCCAAGTTGCCCGGGCGGGTCTTGAACCCGCGGTCTCAGGCAATCCACTCACCTCAGCCTCCCAAAGCACGGGATTACAGGCTGAGCCACCAAGCCCGGTTTGTGATGAATACTTTTAAGTGATGTCTCGATTCGCTACATCTCAGAATTATTTTGTTTCTAACATTTGTTTCACTACATCTACCTTTTTTATGATCGTTTTGGGGAGATTTACAAAGTATACCATCACTGTCACTATCATGACTTAGCAGTCTTCATTTGTTTTTTAAATGGGTAATACTTACGTATGGTAAAAATAAAAGACTAAAGAAGGAAGGAAAGAAGTAGAAGTATATGACTCTCAAATGCTTGCTTCTAAGGCTCTCTATATGCCTCCTCATATGCTACTACATTATGAGTTTCTTGTGTATTCTTCCACAGCTAGTTTATTTTTGTGTAATATATTGCATAAACATAGCATGTTTATGTCATGTGTATGTGTTTCAACACAATGTACAGCATATTCCGCTTCAATTTTTTAACTTGAATCAAGTTCTAGTGTTATGTGTTCCTTTAAATTACTGCATAATAATTTGTTCCTTTAAATGGCTTTAAAAAAATTTTTTTTCCTTTAAATGGCTGTATAATAACTCAGTATATAAATATTGTGTTTGATGAACTAGGCTCTACATAATAGTGGGGATAAATGATTTCAATGAATTTATATTTCCATTGTCAAAGAGGTATAAAAGTGCTTGGCATATTAGGTAATAGACTGTTTTTGGTGTGATTGGAGTTTAAGTCATATCTCATGAGCATGGAAATTTAGAAAGTGATCCTTGTAAGTGCCTAAAAAAAGATAATCATTATCTTTTTTTTTGCAAATAGAATTTCAGAGACTTAAGGTCTTTGGCCGTCTTTTTTTTTTTTTTTTTTTTTTTTTGAGTTGGCGTCTCACTTTGTTGCCCAAGCTGGAGTGCAGTGGCACGCTCACGGCCATCCCAGCATGAAGCTCTGGGCTCCAGTGATCCTTCCGCCTCAGCCTTCTAAGTAGTCGGAACTACAGGCTTGCGCTACCGCACCGGGCTATTTTTGATTTATTGTAGAGATAAGGTCTCACCAACTTGCCGGGGCTGGTCTTGGACCTGCAGGCTCAGGCAATCCACTCGCCTCAGTCTTCCAAAGTGCTGGGATTACAGGCTGAGCCACCGAACCCAGCCAATTTGCCCACATTTACCCCTGAGTCAGGTGTTAACTCAGGGATTTTTTTTGTTTGTTTGTTTTGTTTGTTTGTTTGTTTTGAGTTGGAGTCTCACTCAGTTGTCCAGACTGGAGTGCAGTGGCAGCTCCCGGCCACCGCAGCCTCGACCTGCTGGGCTCTGGCGATTCTTCTGCCTCAGCCTTCCAAGTAGCTGGAACTACAGCTCCAGGGTTTTTTCACTTCCATGTTTATTCTCAAATATAAGCTATGCCCTAAACACAGAAGGTTCTGTTTAAATATACAAAAAGCACAGTTCAAAGGCAGCAAATAGCTAAATACAGTGTTACTTGCAAATCTAACATATCTCAGTGCATCAATGTTATATTTTTCAATCTTTTGTAGCTAACAGTTGAGGCTCCACCTGGGGAAAAAATTGGATATGTTTCTCAATACTTTCACCCATTTTTGCCAAAGTTTACAATCAAAAATGAGAAGGAGGAGGATGTAGCGAAAGTCAGAGGGCCGAGGTTGGTTTTCTGCTGTCTCAGGGATCTAAATTTTAATGTGAGTAATTCACAATGATTTAATATTGTCACATTAAAATAAGTTAATTATTTGATTATTTTCTAATACATATAACCAGTAAATATCATTAAAGAAAAATTAAAATATATTATTATGGTGTTGCTGTAACTATTTGCCTTTTTTAAAAAATTGAATTACTAATGTTCAGCATTCTTCTTTAGTTAATCTCTACAAGGTTACATAGCTATAAGTCATCTTTTAAGTATGTGATTACTAAACAATAAGTTTGGTATTTAACATCTCAAGGAATATTGAAACAGAAAATTAAACTTTATTGTAATAAACGATGACATAATCTGGTGCTAATTGTAGATAATATATTAATGCTAATTAATTTAGTTTTAAATGGTTATAAAATTCTGGAATATAAAATATAATTTAAAAAATTTTTATGTGCTCACTAATTTGCTTCTCAGATTATGGCCAACATCCACGTAATAATTTATAAGTTAATTACTAAATCTACTTAATAAAACTAAACAGCTTGCTTTAAATTGGAAGTTTCCTAAAAATAAAAAAATTCTGTGTTGGTTTGATAACATGATAGGTGTGCAAAAGGCCACGCTTCCCAAACTTTCATCAAAAAAAGTTTTTATTTTATTTTATTTTTATTTATTCATTTTTTAAATTTTAGAGATGAAGTCTCACTCTGTTGCCCAGGCTGGAGTGCAGTGGCATGCTCACAACCACCGCAGCCTCGACATGCTGGGTTTAGGCAATCCTTCTACCTCAGTCTTCCAAGTGGCTGGAACTACAGGCATGTGCTACCATGCCTGGCTTATTTTTTGATTTACTGTAGTGTCAAGGTCTCATCAAGTTGCCCAGGCCAGTCTCGAATCCCTGAGCTCAGGCAACTCTCTTGCCTTGGCCTTCCAAAGTGCTGGAATTGCAGGCTTGAGTCACCATGCCCAGCTGCTTTTTTTAATATCTGAAATATCTAGTCAGAAATTTGGACACAGACTAACTAAAATGCTTCCTGGTTTTCTTTCCTTTTTTAGAATGATGCCATTTCAGCTTAGTGATACTAATTCTGATAGAATAATGTCATTTCAGTTTAATGATACTAATTCTGATATACTGATTAAGTAAAAGACACTTAAGTGAATTAATTGTAACAATATGGTTAGTTTGGAAAATAATTAAATGAGCACACAGGACTTTATTTCAAGTTGGAAACCAAGTAGCAGACTGGTCTATGCATGAAATTCTGGAATCCAAAGCCACCTTATTTCATTTTTACTGACACAAAATAATAAAATAACTTTTGTGCATTGTTTTATGTCTCACAATATAATACAACCAATTCCACTTGATTCCAGTGTCTTCAAACTCTGTCTAAGATATATATACAAATACTTTCTATTTCTTCTAAGTTTGAAGCAAAACCATTTTAAAGCTGGCATTCTTGGATAAGCACCAAGAATGAGGACCAAGACAGGGAGATCATGATTCTGTAAGAAAATTATCTTGTGCATAAATGTGGACAATCCTTTAATTTTTTGGCTATGAAGAAAAGGAGAGACAGAAATTAGTTACAGGGCTGGAAGTAGGATAAGGCAAGTGAAGTGCTCATCACAGGTATAAAATTTAAAGAACACCAAAAAAAAAAAAAAAAAAAAAGAAAAGAAAAGAAAAAGAAAAAGAAAAACACCTCAGTATTTAAGGTAAATGAATTAAGTTTTTTTAAAAATAAAAATTAATGCAAACTTTTTATTATCAAAGAATATCAAAAAATTAGGACAAGAACCATCCACGCACTTGCATGACTGGTCTGGTCTGTCTTACCCTAAGCCTGTTTCCAACTGGAGGAGGGCACAGGGTATAAGGGGAGGTAATTTGCTGAAAATATGACTTAAGCTTGTTTGGGTTTTTAAAGGAAAGGAACCAAATGAAAGGGAAAGTGTGGAGATAGAGCAGAGGTTGAATACATACTTGATGAACCTAGTTTCTCCGTTGGTATGAAACCCAAGACACATGTAGGAATTTAGCCTCAAACAGTCACAGAGATGGCCGATTCACCATAACAGGGAGAAAGTAGGAACTGTTGACACGAATACATTTAATTTGTCTGGGAGTTTAGTAAATTCCTGTCCTTTTATTTATTTATTTTTTAAATTTCTCTGTAATGTAAGAGAGAAGATGTTTTGGTGAAGGTCAGGGAGAATGATGGGTTCAGAGTTCTGAAAAGAGGAGAGAAGTTTAGACATAATTACCTGAAATTCTTCCATAGTTTCCTTTCCCCATGATTGTTAACACATCTCTGGTGTCACACGTTTTCTACCATTGACCCCTTCCTTCACTTCACTCCACCTGTGCTCCCTCCTAACTCAGGGCCTTTTCAGATGTTGTTAACTCTCTCTGGAATGTTCTCTGTCCTCCTATTCCTCTTGTTATGAATTCCTTCTAATCCTTCAAGTCTTACTTTAGATGTCACTGTCTATAATGTAAGCTTACTGTAAAGCCACCTCCCCAATTTGTTCAGTCTGCATATTCCCTAAGTAGTTCACAGTATCACCCTGCCTTTTCCCTTTTGGCACTTATTACAAGGCAAGTAGTAGGATTTACCCCAGATTTGTTGTATACATTTACCTGAGTATCTCTTATTCTGAAGGAATGAATATTACTTGGTATGTGAAGTGATGCTCTAGAGAGTTTAGGTGAGTAAGGGAGAAAAAGGAATGAGGAAAAGGTAGAGGGATCCAGAAAATTAGGATCACTTATGAAAGAGTTAACTGTGAAAAGTCACTGAAAAGCTAGTGGTTTTCATTTTGTAATTAAATTGATTCTCATATCACATTCAAGCAAATTATCTAAATTAAGTGTTTGTGTATTACAATACAAACATATCTGATTGTATACAATTTGAAAACCTACTTTAAGGTGTAAATTGTCTAAAGATGTTTACCAAACTTATTATGTGTTCATGTAGCATATCTTTTAACTGTAGGGTACAATAGGTATGATTATAACTCATAAATGTCATATTGAGTTAATAAATTTGGTGTAGGAATACCTTTCTTTTTATTTCAGAGATTCTCTCCTATGGTTATGTATATTTTTTCCTTTCAGTTATTGTCTTTGGATGAAATCGTTACTGGAAAGATTTCAAAACACCACACTGGATTTGTGAGGGAACTATTAGCCAATGGTAATGAATTTGGGATCCAGTTTCCATTTGATCTTGATGTTAAAATTAAAGCATTGATACTTGGAGCAGCTTTTCTTATTGTGAGTCTATTTTTACTCTATTTAGCTGAAAATTACATTTTCTGAGATTACTACTGCACCTTTGCCACCATTTCTCCTCAAATCAACTGGATCAATTGCAAATTTTTCCTTTTTGACCACCTTCAGTCCCCAAATCTCATCATGGATTCAGTATTTACATTGCAAAGGAAGCAAAACCTAGAATGTCTTGGAAATATGGTCTCTAAAATTTAAATCCTGTGCTTTAATGAAGAATCAGACTAAGTCCCTGAAAATAGGAACCAAATGGCTCATTTAATGTGACTTTTGGTATCTTCCACAATTTAAAATTTATTAATAAATGTTACTTTTTATTTTAAAAAAGTAATATCTTGTAAGTTTGGAAACTATGGATATTGTGTTCATCCATTGATGCTGCTATAACAAAATACCTGAGACTAAGTAATTTATGAGCAGCATAAATTTATTTCTCAGTTTTGGAGACTGAGAAGTCTAAGATCAAGATACCAGCGGATTCCCTGTCTGGTTAGGGCCCGGCCTCTGCTTCCAAGATGGCACCTTGAATACTTTGTCCTCCTGAGAACTATGTCTTCACATAAGAAAAAGAATGGAAGGGCAAAGGGCTAGTTAGTTCCTTCAATTCCTTTTATAAGGGTACTTTCATGAGAGGACAGCCTTCCTACCTTAATCACCTCCTAAAGATGGCACCCCCACCTCTTAATACTATTGCATTGGGATTTGGTTCCAAAATGAATTTTGGAGAGACCAAACATTCAAACCATAGCAGATATGTAGAAAATTTGTAAAATGTCACTCTTGATTATTATTGTATCCTAGGGGCAAAATGAATATAAGCAACTACTTTCACACTCCTAACATTATGAAATGGGAGTAAATGTCAAGAGAGGTGTACAGAGCTGGATCATGCACGACTTTGTAAGCAGGTCTAAGGAATTTAGGGAAAGAGGAAAATAAATGGATTAAGCAGCAGATCAGACATAGCTGAAGAAATATTAGTAAACTGAGAGACATAGTTGAGGCAATTATTCCTAAGACAGTATTGAGAGACAAGGACATATGAAAGTTAACTTTTCCAAATAAAGAAAATAGGCACAAATAGAGAACAGATAACTGCTAATACCGGCTAGGTGTAGTGGCTCACACTTGTAGCCCCAGCACTGTGAGAGAGGGGAGGATTGCCTGAGCCTAAGAGTTCGAGATAACTGCTAATAATAGCTATTTCTACTATTAAACCAACCTGATTGTATTTATTTTTCCTTTTTATTCTAGGACTACATGTATTTTGAACTCTGGGCATAAGAATCAGCCTGAAATACTATGCCAGAGATTACTGACATTAAGTTTTGCCAGTCTTCCACAAAATTAAGCAACATGCACTGAAAATATCTAAATAAAGTTTTATTTTACTAAAATTATTTGGATCAATTTTTTTGCACAATACACTACACCAAAATTTTATAACTTCAAATAGCCATTGTACTTAGCTTAGGATTCTGCTATATAGTTCTCCTTTTCAGAGCCTGGCTCACTCATGCATTTGTAGTCAATTATCAGATTGGCTGGGGACTGTCTTATCCCAGATAGCTTCATTCACATGTCTGGCTGTTGGCTGGGGGGAAAAGGGGCAATAGGCCACATATCTTTCATCATCCAGGAGGCTAGCCAAAACTTTTACACATGACTGTGTTACAAAAGTAGCAAGAAAGCAAATCCCAATGTTCAAGCTTATTTTAAGTCTCTTATCTTTTTACTTAGTAATGTCCCTCTGTACAAAGCAAACCATGTAGCCAAGACCAGATTCAAGAGGTCAAAAACTACTCATTTTTCTTTTTTTTTAAATAAAAGTTGCTGCAAAATAATGTGGCCTTTTCTCCCTCCCTGCATCCTCACCAAGTAGATCACTGTTTACTCTCTGGTCTTAATTGCTTACAATTTCATCATGTACAAAATATCCTCAACCCTCTCAGGATTCCCACAAGTCTCTCAGTTGTAGCATCAGGCTCAAGTCCAGTATCATGTGACCTGTATCTTTTGTGAACATGAGTAAAGATACTTGGATGCAGCTCCTCTTGATTTAGAGACTTGAACACTAAAAAGACCCATCTAATCTTCAATAATGAGCCAAGGTTCAAATAACTCCAACAAATGAAATTCATATAGCAGTCACTGGTCAATAGAAATCCTAGAATTGAAACAGGGTATGTTTCCAGTTTACTCTGGAGACAGAAAAAATTCTGCTCTCTGGGAGTGACTTTCCAGTCCATTATTCTACTCTGCTTTCTGGAGTTTTGACCTCACATTCTGAAACTTTTTAAAATCTCCAAATGAAATGGCCATGTTTTTACCTGAGTAGCTTTTGCAGACTTCTACCTGCCTATATAAAATTAAAAACAAAAGTGTATTTTCATTTTAAACTATCTCAATCTCTTTTAGTCTATGCTTGTACAATTCCATTAAAAAATGTGTGGGTTTTTAATGTATCAGATTTAGTTCACTTCACTGAAAAAAAGCCACTATTCTTTTCAAGGTAGGCTTCTCTCTCTGGACTTACTTATAACTAGCTTAGCTTCTTTATGTAACAGGTGGGTTTCAAAAATAGCTAGAGAACACACTCTTAATTACAAGAACATTTCAAGTTTCTGTTTGCATCGTGTTTGTTAATGTCTCCTTGGTCAAATCAGGTCACATGCTAAATCCACATTAGAGGAATGTTAAAAGAGATCCAACTTCTTGATGGGGAGAGCTGTAAAATATTGTGGACATTTTTTCTTTTACAATATAGCACAGCATTTAACAGATGATTTTTCTCAATTTGTATTACCTATGAAATGGCTTTTAATTTGGGATCTTATTTTTCAATTATATATAATTATTTAATTAAAATATTTATGATGATTCTTAGATGTGGTTGGTTTCAGTGAGAGACAATATCTAATGAACAGGTCATTCTATTAATACATCAGAAATACACAGCTGAGCGTGGTGGCTCATACCTGTAATCCCAGCACCTTGGGAGGCTGAGATGAGAGGATTGCCTGAGCCCTAGAGACTAGCCTGGGCAACTTGGCAAGACCTCGTAACCACAATAAATAAAAAGATAAAAATAAATAAAAAAGAACTACACAGACACTGTTCTGGGGGAACAAAAGAGATAAAGATTCAGTAAAATATAATGAAGTGAGGTCTAAATATTTCCATAAAAAATCTATTCTTCCTTCATATAAAATTGTCTGGATAGATCAGCCCCTATCATACAAATGTTCCCATTTCATGTTCTGGATAAATCTTTTCCTGTTGGTATGAATTTCTGTACACAGAAGGAAATAGCAGATGTGTTTGCAAACATTCATGCTTGAAAAGCTATAGTCTAGATCATTCTAAAAAGACTAGAGGAAAATGAGATTCAAAGTGCAAAGGCATCCTAAGTGTCTCACCCAAAGAGAGAGGGGATAGACTTGAGGCACGAATTGTCAAGGTAGAGATCTGTGTCCCCTTCAGAAGTCCAGAGGTAAATAGACCTTTGTGTATGCCTAAAGACATCTGTTGGGTGCTATGTCCTGGGAAATTCACATAATCTCATGCTCTGGCTTGGGAGTCAGAAAGAAGTGGGAGCACCTTCCTTCCAGAAGATGACAGAAACCTAGCCAATGAACTTTACTCCAATTTTGGAGTGTAGTGGCACAATCACAGCTCACTGCAGCCTCAAACTCCCAGGTTCAGGCAATCCTTCTGTCTCTGACTCCCAAGTAGCTGGGACTACAGGCATTCATCACCATGCCCAGCTTTGTATATATATATAATTTTGTAGAGACAATTCACACAATGTTGCTCAGACTGGTCTTGCACTCCTGGTCTCAAGCAGTTCTCCCACCTCAGCCTCCAAAAGTGCTGGTTTTACAACTGTGAGCCACTGTGCCCAGTGTCCCCAATTTTCTATACTTTGTAACATTCCTTAAAAGTCTTTTATGACATTTTAACGCCTAACTAAGAAAGTGAAAGACTTCTGCAAAGAGAATTACAAAAGAATTACTGATGAAAGACAAAATTAGATGACACAAATGGAAAAACATCCCATGTTCATGGATTGGAAGAATCAATTTTGTTAAAATGACCATAATTCCCAAAGCAACCTACAGATTTAATGCAATCATGATCAAAATACCAACTTTGTTCTTTGAAGAACTATAACAAATAGTTTATATGGAATCAAAAAGAGCTCAAATCGCCAAAGCAATTCCAAGCAAACAGAACAATTGCAGCGGCATCACACTGCTTAACTTCAAATTATAACTATAAGGCTATAGTAACTAAAACAGCATGTTACTGGTACAAGAACAGACAGATCTACCAATGGAACAGAATAAAGAACCCTGAAATAAAGCCACATTCCTACAATCAACCGGTCTTTGACAAAGCTGACAAAAATAAACAATGGGGAAAAGGCATCCTATTAAATAAATGGTGCTGGGGAAATAGACTAGCCATATGCAGAAGAATGAAACTGGACCCCTATCTCTCACCATATATAAAAATTAACTCAAGATGGATCAAAGACTTAAAAAGCAAGACCTAAGACTATAAAAATCCTAGAAGAAAACCTAGGAAAAACTCTGCTGGACATGGGACTAGGCAAATCATTTATGACAAAGACTCCAAAAACAATTGCAACAAAAACTAAAATAGACAAATAGGACTTAATTAAACAAAAAGCTTTTGCACAACAAAAGAAATAATCAACAGACAGAGCCAAAAACCTACAGAATGGGAGAAAATATTTGCAAATTATGCTACAAAGGACTAATATCCAGAATCTACAAGAAACTGAAACAACTCAATACAAAAAGAAACAACCATATCAATCAAAAAGTGGACAAAGGACATGAATAGACACTTCTCAAAAGAAGACATGCAAGCAGTCAACAAACAAAGGAAAAAATGTTCAACATCAACAAATATCAGATGAATGCAAATTAAAACCACATTGAGATATCACCTCACACCAGTCAGAATGGCTATTATTAGAAAGTCAAAGAATGACAGATGTTGGCACAGCTGGAAAGAAAAGGGAATATTTGTCCACTGTTGGTGGGATTGTAAGCTGGTTCAGTCTCTATGGAAAACAGTCTGGAGGTTTCTCAAAGAACTAAATATTGAATTACCATTTGGCCCAGCACTCCCACTACTAGGAATCGACCCATAGAAAAATAAATCAATATAGTAAAAAGACACCTGTGCTCATAGGTTCACTGCAGCACTGTTCACAATAGCAAAATCATGGAACCAACGTAAGTGCCCACCAACAATTGACTGGATAAAGAAAATGTGGTATATACTACACCATGGTATACTACACAGCCACAAAAAGGAGTGAAATAGCAACATGGATGGAACTGGAGATCATCATCCTAAGTGAACTGACTCAGAAACAGATAATGGATAACTCACAAACAGAAACATTGCATATTCTTTCTTATACGTGGGAGCTAAAAGTTCACAAAGATGGAAAGAATAAACTCTAGAAACACCAAAAAGGGGGGAGGTGTGTAGAGGGTTAGGGTTCAGGAACTGCTTATGGGGCACAATGTTTATTATCTGGGGAATGGGCCACCTGAGACCCAATCTTCACTACTACACAATACGTCCATGTAATGAACATGCATGTATACCCCCTGAATCTAAATTTTAAAAAGATTTTTTTAAGTGTTGTTACGACATTTTAGTGGGAGAAAAGTACACACCACCCTCTCTTAGGAAAAAAAAAGTGAGATAGAATTTCTGGTACACTGGTGAAAAGTAACTTGGAACCAATTTAATTTAAACAAGAAAATGAATAACATATTTATGGCTTCAGAATTTTGTGAAGAATTTTATTTCCAAATTATATGTCTTATTCACTGTTCCTTTTATAAAACTTCTTTGCCCCAGAAGATAAACCAACTTTTCTTCTCTATTTGGATCTGGCACCATTAGGGCAAGATACTTAGCTCCTCTAAACTTTGTACTGTATATGGTAATAGTACCTACTTATAGCATTGTTTGGAATATAAAATTAGGCAATTTTAGCAAAGTGCATAGTACATACTGAATTGTTAGTATCTATTAGACAGTGTTATTACAGACATATTAAACTCAGATATTCCATATCCACATGGAACATTAGCATAAGAAGAAATTTGGATCTTGGAACTTGTTCACATACTGCTATCTTGTTTGCCCCATTCATATAGCCATTACCATTTTCTTTTTTTTGTTTGTTTGTTTTTTGAGTTGGAGTCTCACTCTGTCACCCAGGCTGGAGGGCAGCGGCATGCTCCCAACCACTGCGTCTTCGACCTGCTGGGCTCAGGCAATCCTTCCACTTCAGCCTTTCGAGTAGCTGGAACTATAGGAATACGCTACCATGTCTGGCTAATTTTTATTTATTGTAGAGATGAAATCTCGCCAACTTGCCCAGGCTGGTCTCGAACCCATGGGTTCAAGCAATCCTCTCACCTCAGCCTCCCAAAGTGCTGGGATTATAGGCATGAGCCACCGCGCCTGGCCAACATGAACATTTTTTTTAGAGTAAAAAAAGTTTTGGTTGAAGTTGTTAACAGAATTTTAAAATGGAATATTTAGGATTTCTTGGCCAAGCTTTAAAATGCTAAGCACAAAACATTAAGATTTCATTGCTTACATGCTGGACCAAAGTTTTAAACCATTTATTTAGGATATGTTGGAAAAAATAAAGTCGTCCTCAGCTCTCAACTTATTCAACACATCTCATTTAACAAAAACAGTTACAGGAGGAAATGGAGGACAAAGTATATGCTACAGTGTCTTTATCCAGGATAATACTTTGTGATTTGAGTATTGGAGATCAGAAGCTTCTAAAATTGATCAAGAAGAAACCATGTAGGTACTTTGACACAGGTGAAATTTTTTCATGGATAAAGTTTATTTCTAACTTTGTAGTTGATTTGATGTTTATATAGAAGCACGAGGACAAGAAGTTTGACAGCACCTACAGCCAGTGTCCTTGGTATGAACATTGTCATTCCCATAACAATCTGTGGAACAGGTGAGGTTTCTGTTAAATGACTTGACATTGGGATGGTTAAACAAAAGGGCACAAGAAGCAAAGACAGTGTGCAGTAGGGGCATTAACATGTATAGATTGGCTTTCAAAAACACATAGAGTACCTACCTCTAGAGTACTCTCTGGTATGACTTGTTGATACTGTGAGGAGTGACTGGGAGACTAGGGAGGTCCTGCTAATACTGGCAGAGGTCTACTGAACCAGGAAGTATTTGGGTTATTGAAAACAACTTAGAAGTCGGGCTCGGTGGCTCAGCCTGTAATCCCGTGCATTGGGAGGCTGAGATGAGTGTATAGCCCGAGCCCGCGGGTTTGAGAACCACCTGGGCAACTTGGTAAGACGTCATCTCTACAATAAATAAAAAAAAATTAGCCAGGTGTGGTAGCACGCGCCTGTAATTCCAGCCACTTGGAAGGCTGAGGCGGAAGGATGGCCGGAGCCCAGCAGATCGAGGCTGTGGTGGCCGAAAGTGGCCACTGAAATCCAGTCTGAAAGACAGAGTGAGACTCCAACTCAAAAACAAACAAACAAACAAACAAACAAACAAAGAAAACTACTTAGATACATGAACTGGAGTAAGTTTTGTCTCTGCTGTGTGTTTCGTAGACAGTAGATAGCTAGAGAAAAGCCTAGGCAGACAAACAGGTGGGTCCTCTGTTAACAATATAACGAACTTCCAAGAAAGCCTCACAGGATAGAGCTTCAGTACTCACTGCTGGGATCAAAACTCAACCTATCAGCTCAGCATTAGGCCTCAATCTGCGGCCAATTGGTCCTCAGAACTGACCAAACATAACAACTAGGTGAGGACCAATCAACTCAAAGCTACTGCTTGCCAATTGACTCAGTCTTATGACTATATAAGCACCAGGTTTTAGCTTCAAATCAGCAACCCCTAACCCTAACCCTAACCCTAACCCTAACCCTAACCCTAACCCTAACCCTAACCCTAACCCTAACCCTAACCCTAACCCTAACCCACTGTGGGAGTTTTCTGTCCTCTCAATAAATCCTGCTTTCTCACTTTCTGGCTTTCCATGTCCCTCATTTTTCCTGGGCATGAGATAGGAACCTCAACCCTGAAGAGCTGCAACCTGAAGAGCTGCAGAAGATCATAGGAGGCAAAGAGCCATGCACCCCAGAGGCTGACTTGCCAGTCTACAGAGCTGGCTGAGCCAGGAGAGCTGCCAGAAGAAGGCGAGACTGAAGCTGAGACACCCCCAAGTTAGGCTTGCCAGCCCACTAAACAAGCAACACTCTCAGGGCTTGGCTTGCCAGCTCATTAGAGCTGACCCTTCCAGGGTTAGGCTTACCAGCCCCTCGATGACCCTCTCTGGGGCTTGGCTGGCTAACCCATTGAACTGACACTCTCGAAGCCCAGGCTGATCTGAAAAATCCCCATCATCTTGTTCCCTGAATGTGAAACTGCCAAGAAGCAGCATTAACTGTGGGTGCCTCATTTATTTTGTTATTGTTGTCCAGGTATTGAATATGACTGGGGATTCACACACGCTTTCAAAATTATCAGCCAGGTAACACAATTGATATGGAGCAAATGAGATTTTTATTTGCCTTACAAAACCAATTTAGTAGAATTTTAGAACAAGCTAACTGGATTTTTTTAAATGCACTTCAAAATAAGATGTTATTATGCATAGAAATATATTACCATAGCACCAATAATAGTCTCACCAGCTATATATATGGATGTGATACTCTATTTCTTTGGGAAAGCAGATTATGTTAGAAAACATTTTCTAAGTCATCTACCAAAATAAATAGCTGGCAGAAGAGTGCAGATATTTTGGGGAAACTCCTGGCTATTCATTTCTGGTATTCATTGAAATAGTGGTTTTCAAAGTTTAGCATGTAATCAAAATCAGCTGGAGGTACTTTTAAAAAACAGATTGTTGCATCGCATCCTCAGATTATCTAATTCAGTAGGTCTCAGGTAGGCTGATAATCTTCACTTTTCACGGTTTCCAGGTGAAGCTACTTCATGGGAACCAATCGCTGATGGGAACTACACTTTGAGAATCTTGATACTATTGCAAGTTATCAGATTTCAGCCAGAATTCTGCAAGCTGTTGAAGAGACCTGCTTGAGCAAATCATGAAGGATTATTAAAAGTCCACTGGAATCACTGAAATCACTCCGTCTTTATGCAGCATTGTTGGGGATCTTCAGGTATATTCTCTCTCTCTCTTTTTAAAAAAATCTTCAATCCCCTTCTCTAGAGTAGAATGTTACTCAAAGTGTGACTTTGAATCAGCAACATTAATATAATCTGAGAACTTCTAAAAAAGGCAAATTCATGGGTTCTACCCTAGATCCAATGAATCAGAAACTCAGGACTGAGCCCCAGCAACTGTGTTTAAATAAACTCTCAAGATAATTTTAACCATCACTACACTGTGAGAAGTATTAGAATAATGCAGTGGTTATCAGACTTAGCTACACATGGGAATCACCTGGAAGTTTAAAAAAAACAACAATTAAGGCTTTGGTTCTATTCCCAGAAATTGATTTCATTTATCTAAAGTATAACCTGGGCACTGGATTTTTAAAAAATGAACTTTTTAGAGTAGTTTTAGGTCCATAGCAAAATGGTAAAACATGCAAAGATTTCCCATATACCAGACTGTCCGCCCATCACATACAGGGACTGAAAACTTTAAAAACTTTCCAAGTGATTCTTGTGTGAGGCCAAATTTGGAAACTACTGCCAATAACATCTTTCTTATTAACATTTAAACATGCCCAGGGCCTTTATTTTTTTCAAAATTTTCTCAGTTCCATATCTCCCTTTAACATTGTTGTTGCTTTTTCAAATCTGAGCTTTGTAAATTTTCTGTACTTTCTTCCTCCACTTCCTCACCCAGTCACCACCAAGTCTCTGGCATTTCCACCATTAACTTATTTTCACCAAGAGAGTCTTTTGAACCTTAACTGAATCAAATTGTGTATAACATTTGGTATTGTTGAACATTCTTTCCCGAACTCTTTCACTGATTTCCAGAAAGCCCATTCTCTTGGGTTTCTTTCCCACTTCTTTCTCCTCATTTCAGACTGTTAGATCTTCCCGGTATCCATTCCTTAAAGGTCTGTGTTTCTCAAATTTGCATCTTAGGATATCTTCTGGACTATCTAACTTGTCACATAGCAGGGAAATTGGAGGTATATGGAGAGTTTTTAAAATTAACTGTTATTTACCAAAGCATTTGAACAGTCTAGAAAGTCAACCACTGCTAAAAGACTTATTATAAAATCAATAGCCTCTGGCTACTCCCCTCTACCCATTTTCTATTAAAACAAACAAACAAAACTTGATTGAGCTTTTGCTTGAAATTTTATTGAGGTTTTTAGAACAATTTGTGGAGAATTGATATTTTAACAATATTGAAACATCCAGTGTGAGAACATAGTATGTCTCTTTTACTTAGGGCTTCTTTAATTACCATCATCTAAGTTTTGTAGTTAACAGAGTACAAAAAAAATGTTTCTTACCTAGTTTTCATTACTTTTATTATCAGATAGCTGACATTTCGATGCTGTAGTAAATGGAATATTTTATTTATATTTTCTAATTTTTGTTTCTGGTATATGGAAATGCAACTGATTTTGTATATTTACTTACATACTGTTGTTACCTTTATCAACCTAAATAACAGAGAGAAAGACTCTCTAAAAGAAAATAATATTTATTCAAGAATAGGGCATTGCCATGGGCATATGTGCACCATAGTAAACTATATTCATATTCAGAGAGGTAAAGGAAGACATACGTTTTTAAAGGAAAAATGCGGTGCATCACATAATTCTTTTAAGATAATTATCCCTGGTTACGAGAATCAATGACTAGAATGATGCCAGTTCAAGGTTGGACAGGCAGTTGCTAGGAAGACGTCCTTTCAGAAGTTTTTTATGTGTAAGGTTATAATAGCGTTTATTCAAGTTTGCAGAGTTTCACTCTTTTGTGATCGTTTTTGTTATCAGGTATTTACACATGAAAATTCTCTCTTTATAGCCTTTCCTGGATCTATGTATCTATTTGTCGGAGTTTTGTTTTGTTTTGTTTTTTTAAACACAAGTGACTTCATTTTATTCTGACAACTTTCACGTTTCCCCCTTTTCATCCAAATCTTTCTCTGAACACATACATAGCCAGTCATCCTGTAGTTAGGCTTTGATTGACCCTCGGTGCCAAAATGAACCTATGTCAGTTTGTGGGTCTGGTCCCATGCTGGAGAGAGTGATTGGTGACTAGGATTCAGTGTTGAAACCCTTTTAGCCCCATTTGAGCAGTAAAAGAGATTAGGAGGAATTCTTCCTGGAGTTCATTATTAAGTTCAGTTTCATGTTTTCCATAATCTTAAGCTATCATCTTAAAGTTATGGGCCAGCATTATTCTGTTAGAAGCTGTACTTCCACAAACATTGAACAAGCAGGAAATACAAAGCTTAAACAGGGAAAATGTAAAGTAAAATTAATAGTAATATAACAACCTCAATTTGCATAATTTTTTGAGCCACAAACCTAGGTTTCAAGGCAACCAATTGAATAAATCAAATAATCATTATCCTGCCGAGTGACAAGCATAGGCATTAAAAAGGGCAAGAGTCTCATTATGTGATAGAGTATTTTTCTAACATCTGTGGAAAATTGTCTGCAGTGTGAAACTGCCAACTTCTTGTCCTGATTTGCAGTTTGAATGTCTCTGATTATGGCATTGGGTGGTTTGGTGAACTTTTTGTTTTTGTTTTTGTTTTTTGTTTTTTTTTTGAGTTGGAGTCTCACTGTCGCCCAGACTGGAGTGCAGTGGCTGCTCCCGGCCACTGCAGCCTCGACCTGCAGGGCTCCGGCGATCCTTCCACCTCAGCCTTCCAAGTAGCTGGAACTACAGGTGCGTGCCACCACACCCAGCTAACATTTTTTGATTTATTGTAGAGATGAGGTTTTGCCAAGTTGCCCAGGCGGGTCTCGAACCCGTGGGCTCAGGCAATCCACTCACCTCAGCCTCCCAAAGGCGTGGGAGCCACCGAGCCCAGCTTGGTGAACTTTTTATATGGCCCATACATCAGGCACAAGACTAGTTCCTTAAAATGCATCTAGTTTTAACTTATTGGCTTTAAACAGTTCTTGTTGTTAGAAACTTGGTAGATAATTGTATGCCTTTACCACAGATTGGCAATATTTTGTGTGGCCTAATATGGATAATAAAATGCCATTATTAAAAAAAAGTTGAATTGGAGGAATCTAGAATTCAGGATTTAGTCTTGTCTATAACTAGATAACAAAAACTTGAAAATAATGCACAGAGCAACAATTTAATAACAGGTATATTGTAGTTTTTTTTTAGAAACCTAACTTTTTCTGTATACCTTGAGTATAGAGGAATCTCAGAATTAAAAACCTCTCAAGGCTAGAAAGCTAAAACAAGGCAGACTTTAGATTTTACCTACAGTCTCAAGTTTCCTGAACCAGTCAGGAAGTGACAATTTTTATCTGCTCACCATAAGGCTGTGAATCCTTGAAGCCAGGCTTTCTATGCACATTCTCAAATACGATACTTCAGTCAAAGCCTTGGTAATATAATCAGTGTCTTCAATTGTATTTTGCTGAACAAAGAGAGTAGATTTTTATTGTACTTATACAAATAACCATATTGGTATAAGAATATTTATGAGCAGTTTTTGAATTTTGGTGAAATTAAGGAGGGAGAAAAATGTTTCTCTCTCTCTTTTTAAAATATACTTTACCAAATTGCTTTAAACTATAAATAGCTTAAGAGATAATATGTTCTTAAATTTGGAACATATATTCTTAAATTTTTATTTTAAACAGTGTTTAAAATAAAAGTCATACAACATTATTTTCACCAGTTATTTAATCTCAATTCAAATTAATTTTTGTTCTGCTTGATCTTGATTAGAAATCTTATGAACCCATAAGTTCATTAAAAGGTTTGGAAATATTTCACTTAGTATATTGATTTTAAATTTATTAGACTTGTATTTGAGGGTAGTTGTTAGAGTCTTTTCCATGAATCTCATTACAAATTCTTTAAGGGGAGAATTCAAAATAACCACCGTGACTGACAAAAACTTCGAATAGCCATGATTCAAATCTCATGGAAGTTCATTACAATCAGCAGTTGACAAGGATATTTATTTTTGTTGCATACAACATGATATCCAGAATTATGATGAACGGCATGTTGGAGTTCTAAGAGTTTTTTACAATCTTGGAATATTTATATCAGTAACATACCCACAAATATAATTGAAAGAAGATCTAACTTCACTTATTATTTGACAATGTTTTGCATAAAATTTATTGACAATCCTAATCATGTAATATTTTACAAGGTGAGCTATACATTATTAGAGGTTCTCCAGGAGCCCAGCTGAGAAATCCCAAAGTTAATTTTAGGTCAAAAAGTCTTAATTTAGAATCTGGGGAAGCCCGCTCAAATGCTGAAAGGTTCAAAATACTTGACCAAAACAGGATCACAGGTCACTGTGAAATAATAATCATTCATTTAACCAGAGTAGCACTCAAAAAATTCAAAAGCAATACAGAAAGTTACACCGATGTAAAAACCTTGACCTTTCAAAGTTCCGTTTTTTAAAGTAATCAATAACCTAATAAAGATAACACAGAAAATTATCCTGATAAAATGTGAATTCTTATTTGCGGTCAAGATGGCGGCAACACAGGCAGAACTGTGAGATTCTCCGAATGTGAGTTCCCCAAAAAGTCTCTTGCCCTCCTTCCCCTACCCCACTGCCCACAGCTAGACGCATTGGTCCGAGGCTCAGGGACCCCCGGTCCGAC
>CAUYQG010084909.1:0-29660 GCA_963574415.1 Tarsius wallacei | reverse complement strand
TCTTCGAGCTCTGAGATTCTTTCTTCTGCTTGGCTAATTCTGCTTTTCATGCTTATTAGTTTATTATTTATTTCCATCACAGTATTCTTTACTGCCGTTATTTGTGACATCAGCTCCTTCCTGTTTTCCTCTTGTCTCGCCTCAATTTCTTAAATTCTCTCTATTAATGTCTTGATATCTGGGTTTGTTGCATGTGACCAGTCATTCTGGAGGCTCTTCATTGTTTGTGTTCCGAAGTCTGTTTTCTCAGTGTCTGACCTCCCAGGGGTTTGTGTGAAATCTATATTCTTCTTTTGGCTTTTCTTCATTTGTGTGGTTTTTTTCTCCCTACTTTTTCCTTCCCTCTATGCCACCATCTTCTTTAATTCTGTTATTCAGGGGTAGAGGAGTTGCTTTTACTTCTGTTTGTTCAATCTCCTATTCTTCTTCCTGTATGCCCTCTTACTTTGTTCAATACTGGAGTTGCACTGTAGTTTGGGGGTGGTCCTTTTTGCAGTTTTGAGATTTACTTAAGGGGGGAGCTGTTATTCAAAATCGGTCTGCAGGTCCTGGTATCTGCCGACAGGTATATGGATAATCTGAAACCCACTTCCCACTGCCTTGGAATCTGTTCATGCAGTTGGGTTATAGGTTTACTCCATGAAATAAAATGAGGCTAACAGAGGGAAGAGAATGGAGCAGACAGTGGGGGGAAGAGGAGGGTGGAGAGAGAGAGAGAGAGAGAGGAGTAAGGGGGGAAACAGACGAGTGTATCAACAAATGAAGAGAGAGACCTAAACTGAAACAGATAAAAACAATAGACCACGGCTACCAGACTATCCAACTCCCATACAAAAAAAAAACCAAAACATACAATGATGCTAACATACAAGCTAACCAACCACCTTATTGGTGTGCTGTTCCTCTATACAAAGATATGGTTTATAGAGAGGAGAAAAGAGAAGAAAGGGAAAAGAAAAGAAGAAGAAAAAGAAACAAAACAGTAGGAATAGAATCAAGTCATTAAACTAACAGAACCAATCAAGAACACTCTGAGACTTTTTGTTTAAGTCCAATGTCCTTTCAGCTCTGATTTCTAGCTGGCTTCTCAGGCTGATACATTTGTTCACAGTTAGGGTCAGTTGCCCCTGGCATGCTTTGAAGAGCAGTTCAGATCACCACTCAGTTCACCACTGCCCAGTTCACCACTCAAATCTGGCCTGTGTCTGTTTTTCAAGCTTGTTATTCCCTTTTCCGTGTTGTTATCTTGAATCACCAGTAGGTGGTGCTTGCCCCAGAGGGGATGGAGCTGGACGAGAACCTGTACAGAGGCCAGAGATGAGATCCTGCCTCAGGGCACTTGGGAGGAGTCCCATGACCTGGCAGGACTTCACGGTGGCTACAGAGGAGGCCATGATCTCAGCAGATCTTGCTTGCAGGGGCTTCAAGATCTGAAGTCGTGGATCGCCTCAGACATGGGTGGCACAATGTGTAATGGCTGCCACAGAGGTGGTGGCAGCGGTGGTGGCTGCTGTGTCTGTGTCTCCAGCAGCAGTGGCTATCCAGACTGCCGTGATGCTTCAGCGGTGGCAACAGCTGAGCTCCATGTGAACAGCAGGCTGCGGACAATGGGATCAGCAGCCCCTGTGGAGAGAGCCAGAGACCTTCTGCATTCTCCTTTGTGGAGAGTCTCATAGACCAGGCTGCCCCGTCACCATCTTGCCCCAGAATGGATCCTAAGTCTTACCTCAACAGTAGTTTTAACGTGGCCCTTATACCAGAAACCAAATAGATGCAAAATCCAGTAGTGCCAAGTCTTCATGCAGGTCACAGTCACCTCACTCTGGATGGAGCTCTGAGCTTCTTCCACTCTGTAGTAGCAAAAGAAGTTTAATATGCCCTGGTTTAAACTGAAAAAAGCAGGTATAGTAAAAGGAAACAAAATAAGGGGAAAAAAAGGGTAAATTTTTTTTTAACAGTAACACAAACTATCTAAAATATATTGTGATTTTCCTATATAAACTATTCCAATATGTTGGGTGACCATATAGAATTTTTAAGTGATATCTTGAAGCAGCAGTATCTATCATTGTTTTCATAAATTAAATCTCCAAAATAATGCACTAACACAATATTTGACATCAAAAGTAAAAAGATATTCTCAATGCTAAATTTTTTTAATAGTAAGAAATGGCTTTGAAATGACCTGGCATAATTGACTAATTGCCTTATTGTGTAGATGCTTTTGATAAATTAGGTTTTTATTGTGAAGTTCTAGTAGTGTTCTGCTGTTCACAGTATAAGACTTTGAGTTTGAACCACAAGATACATTATCAGTCAAAAATAGTCTTCTCTCAGTTATACCTAGCAGACACTCTACCCCACTCTACTTTATCCCACTTTATTTTCAGATTTTACTTAGTGCTTTTTTCTCTCTTCTCACCTGTTGTAAACCCAGAAAATTACATTTTTGTTGGACTTTTACAACTTCTTTTTGGTGCAAAGAGTAAAGGTCAGGCAGCATTCCATTCAGGAAGATAGCTAAATGGTTGACATTAACGTGTCTGCCAAAATGATGGAGTCGTATTCATTTTTATTTTTCAGTGACACCATATGAAATCACAAATAAAAAAGCACTTTCTGCTTCTAATGTCAGAGTTTTTTTTTAAAAATCTTTCACATTTCTGCCTCCTGAATCAAAACTTATTCTGAGTGATCCATATTGAATCAATACCTAGTCCTTCCTTTAAATAACTTGAAGTTTGAGTTATAGCAAAATAATTTTAAGCAAATTTAGAACACTTATTTATCAGGAAAATAAACTGATAAGTCTATTTGCTTAATATTTAATTTTTAATGTCTTTTTTTATTAAATGGTTTTAATCCACATTACTCAAGATGCAAGTTGGTCAAATATAGTATAATTTACATGATGTAAGGAAAACCTAGAAAAATTTAAATGTTTACTTGGCAGAGTGTCAAAGAAAAATAAATAAACCATTATTACGTTTGACTATTTTTGTATATTATTTAAACTTTTTATTGTTAATTCTAAATATAATGAATGATATAGTCTATTACTAAGTGATAAAAATAAAATGTAAAAATTGCCATAATAACAATTTGCATTAGTTGAGTGTTAATTAAAAGCCAGTGACAATGATTTTTACTTACCTGAGTTTTTGTTTTTCAAAAATCCAATATAAAATGTTGATATAAAAGCAATTTTAGAGTCTAGATGAAAGCAAATGACTTATTCACATTAAATTAATTAATTTTAAAGTCATCAAATAAACTCAATAAGGATATAGTCATCTGACCTTGCAACTCTGATTGGCTTCAGAGGATAAAAAAGAAAATATTGACTTTGTTTTACAACTTGATGCAAATTATTTTTATAAGAAGTGGTACACTGTACAGTGGAAAGGCCATAGACATTGATAGAGTAAGCCTGGATGAGTGTCTAGGCTCAATCAACTCTTGAGAAATTCTTGTCTTAATTTTGTATTTTCAAGTACATTTATTTCTTTTTAAATTAATTTTATTTTTGTGTCACAACAGTGGGGATACAATAATAATATAAATACAAAAGACATGGCTTGTAAAGTATTTCATGGCATTGGCTATTGCTCTGCTTTGGAAGAAAGTTGTGTGCATAAGTTACCACTTGGCGGTGGTATGTATGTACTTGTTAGGGTGCTGAAGTGAATGACAATATGTCTGGAGATGAGAAATTGAATGAACTATTGGGGAGACATCATTTTTTAAATGACTTCATTATAAAATAAAATATCCTCTAAGGTAAAGTCTTAAATATCATAATTAATCATATACTTTTTTCATATATACTTTTTCACATGACTTGTATTCTCCAATGTATCTAACTGTCTGACCAATGAATTTAAAATTACCTGAGGAATTATTCTCTAGCAAGAGTAGCCTCATCAGCATAATAAATACATGAGCATTTTTCTTTGTTTTGATTTTGTAGAACAAGTTTTCATTTTCCTTTTAATTGACCAATGTGAGTAGTTACCCTCAAACTAGAGAAAGGAATATCACATAACATATCTCCTACCTCTAACAATTTAATAAATCTAAGAACTAAGAATTTAAAATAAATAAAAAATACAATTTATGCATCATTAAATTCAAAAATTTGTGCCATACTAAACAATCCTATGCATTGAATTTCCTCAATTTTTTTGAGAAGCAAAATAATCAGTCTCCATTATCTAGTAATACTTTTGCCATCTGAAAATAGGTATACCATGGGGACATTTGTGTTTAAATAATGAATTAGCTTATTGAGTTATTTAAACTTTATTGAGAACCTAATTTATGCTAGAAGTTATTCTATGGGAGACAGCTTTCATGATGAATAAAATATTTTCCTTTATTACTGGATGATAAGGAAAGTGTGGAAAATGCAGACATACACTCAATGAATCTTCAACTCTTGACATGTTAATGGGATAGCTTGAGTAATTACATGTTTCTTATAAACAAGAGATCTTACTTCTAAATCTAACTACAGGAGTAGAAAAAGAGGCACAAAGAAGGGTAAAATAGAATTGTATCTCATAAAATCTACCAGGCAAAGACATGGAGCAAGAGGTAGACATAAAAGACAAAAATACATCCAGGGAGAGATATCCTGTAGGAAGTTTAAAATGTGGGTACTGAACTCAGAAGAAAGAGAACTATACCCTAAATTACTAATTATTTTGTTTGCAACCCAGCTGTGAATTGGCAACTCTTAGAGACGTATTGGTTTTATTTTGTTTGATTTCCACACCCTCTCCTAATATAATAACTAAGAAATGACTAAATTGCATGTATTTTCAACAAACATAGATGAAAAGGAAGTGAATGGGGCACTTCTAAGTCAAGAATACTTGTAGATGTGTGTATATTTATGTGTATTTTTAGTGAAGGAAGAAAATAGAAGTATGAAGCCATTCAGACTCTGCCATTTAAGATGTTGGCTTTAAAGACATAAAACTAGCCAGGTGCAGTGGCTCCCACCTATATAATCCTAGCACTTTGGGAGGCTGAGGTGAGAGGATTGCCTGAGCTCACATGTTTGAGAACAGCCTGGGCAACTTGGCGAGACCTCATCTCTACAATATATCAGAAAATTAGCCAGACGTGTGGTGGCACACATCTGTAGTTCCAGCTACTTGGAAGGCTGAAGCAGAAGGATTGCCTGAGCCCAGCAGGTCAAGTCTGCGGTGACTGTGAGCGTGCCACTGCACTCCAGCCTGGACAACAGACTGAGACTCCAACTCAAATAAGACAAAAACAAATAAATAAAATAAAATATAAAATTAAGTCTTAGTATATGATAGCTTATATATTTGGAAAGTTGTGTATATTTTGGAACTGAGAAACCTCATATGAGTGATATGCATAATGAATTAGTGAAGCAGTATGGGAGAAGAGTTATACATGGAGATACAGAAGAGTGAGAAGCAGTTAGTAGAATGTTCAGGTTTTTTTGTATCAGTTTTTGCATGTTTTTAAAGCATTCCTGGTGAATACAGGTATTTTCTTTCATAAAATTCTCATTTGCTGGAATAGCGAGCAATTGTATGCTTTTTTAAAAATAGAATAATGCTGACTAGAAAATAATAGATAATACATATTTAGTAAATAATATGTTCTGAATGTAAGTAAACTCATCAATATTCACAACATTTTGAGTTTGATGGTGTTAGTATTAATAGTAGAGCCACTGCTTATTTTTATAAATAAGAAATTGAAGGTCAAGGAAATCAATTTGCTCAGAGTAATTGAATTTGGCTTTAAACTCAACTAATCTTGCTCTAGTATCTATGTCTGCTTTACTATTCTTCTTAAAACTGTTAAAATATCAAATACACATTAAGTTCTTTATTAATTCAGCAACATTAGCCGTTGCAATTGAGTAAACCTAAAATATAATTGGTTTTTCATAATGTCTATTTTCCACTCACCTAAAGTCCAACTCAAAGCATAAGTTTGGTAATTTTTGATTCTCTGTCTCAGTCACTAGGAACTTGGGTGGATCAGTCCTCTTTTGTTACCAACATGTGATTCATAAAGTCATCTTGGATGCCTATAGACAGCTGTAAAATGGGAAGATACTGCATGAAGAATAGCAGCAAAGATCTTTACATACTATCCTTGGTAATACTGTAGTAACTTCCATACATACTCCATTAGCTTTGTCTAAGTCACATGATTTTTTTCCAGATGCAGTTAAGGATGAGGCATGTGCATTGATCTGAATATGTAAATAGACATATTTATAGATATACATTTAGCTATATAGATACAGACATAGAAATATGATTATATAGTATAATAATGTGATGCTATTTTAACTAATATAATTTGATAAAACAGTTAAAATTTTCTTATGCCATTGTTATCACATTTTTGAATAATATTATAATTGTTTTAGTGAATAATTTGTAAGATGATCGCATAAATGTATCAAGACAATAATAAAATCAGTAAAGTTATTTTATATCACTTAAATATTATCTTTGTTGCAACTTATCAGATTATGAAAATGTGAGAACATGATAATGTAAAAAGAACTTGATGGGACTTGGTCACAGCTTTAGTTTGCCTGTGCACAACAGCACAGACCTTATGGCACTCCAGTACACTAAACAAAAAAAATGGTGAATTGGATAAAGTTTTCCATAATTTTCTATGTGCTGTTATAATGGCTTAGAATAAAAAGTAGATTTTGCAATTCACTATTCTGAATATTATTATTCTAATTGGTTAAAATAATATTTATTGCAAAGTTTGTATTATTTTTGATATATTAATAATTCATTAAATATAAAAATTAAAAAGTGATACAAAATTGCAATACAGCTATATTCATTTAGGTAGCCCAGGAGATAAACAAGATGCCTATTTTTTTCCTCAGTTTAAATAGCTTCACAAAATAATAAAAATAAATCATGTTTTATTTTGACTTAGGATTTCTTTACACATATTGTAATGGCTATGTTATTTATACTTGCATCCCTACTTCTTAATTTACTAAGAAAGATAGTGCATATTGGACTCCATTCATATTTTGATATCATTTTGGTTAGCCCAAAAAACATAATTGATCATAACTGAGCAAATAACAATATGAATTATTTGTTATGTGTGTGTATAATTTGTATATACATATCTTAACCAGGGTTTTATATTTTTAACAACAGTTACCAAGCCAAGCCAAGTATAATAAAGAGAAAATGCAAGAATAAATATTTTACTTTGCTCTCTCAATGTTGTCAAGTATGGATTTCAAATTTTAGACTAGAAACTTCTCTCAGCTTTTCCAAAAGTATCTAATGTTGACATACAAATGCATTCTTCAAAAGACAAACTAAGATTTTTCCAGAATAAGCTGTCAAAAATTTGACTTTGATCTAATTGAACTCACATAATATATATTGCTTTTAATAAAGAATAAAGACACCTATCTCACTTTGATGTCAAGTAAACAGAAGAAAAATCAGCAGCAGATTTTAGAATTTTTTGGTTGAAAAAACACTTCCTTGAATTTTACCTATTTTACTTTTTAAGTGCAAAAAAATAGAGACATGCAATAGAATTTCCTCAGGGGAAGTTCTGTTGGGACTCCACCTTTTCTGGCTTCAGTCTTAAAAGCCTTTAAAATTTCTTCTATTTATTAATATAAATAGTCTATAAACAAACATTTATACATATGCATAAAATGTATGTATGCATATATGTGGCGCATCCCCAAAATACTGGAATTATATTTTGAAGGGTGAGCCCCTTGTTGTACAGGCTTACTCCACTATGGAAGTGTTCTAGGGACCCATCAGCATCAGTGTCCCAGCTAGCATTGTTGTGAGAGATTGCCTTCAGCTTCAGTGAAATTTTTTTTGGAGATTCTTTCAACACATTTGTACATTTCATGATGGAAGATTTAGGAATGTACCTGTCCACACTGTGCTGCATTTTTGGCAGTTTTTGACCAAGAACAGCATGATCCCGCTGCCCAACCATCCCTATTCACCGCGTCTCACCCTCAGTAACTTAATTTTCTTTCCCTGAATAAAAAAAGTCCTCAAAAACAAATGTTTAGCTGATGTGAAAGTGGTGAAAGAAAAAATGGCAGAAGTACTAAAAGGCATCAAAATTGATGAGTTCAGAAACTTTGAGAAGTGAAAATAGCATCTCAATAAGTGTATTGCATCAAATGGAGAGTACTTTAAAGATGACTGAAGTGTAAACATGTAAGAATAAATGCACATTGCTTTATAAATAAATTCTGTTTTGGGGGGTCTCGCCTTGTATTTCTGTATATAGATGTATAAACATAAATATGCATATAAATATATATATCTCACATGTATAAATTTAAATTTTTAAACCTGTTAACTCTTTAACTGATTTTAAAATTATATAACTTCCTGAAATTTGTTTTATCATTGTACTACTCTAATAAATAAAAAAGCACTGTAAGTTATAAACATTTCAAAATATGTACAGTGTGCATGGCCATTTGTTAGAAATTTAGATTTCAATTGTTTTTATTGATTTTGTAAAAACAAGTATGCCTCTCTAATTTTTTGTTAATAAATGACTACTTTTTGAGATGTGATTTTTGGAGAAGAAATATTTTAACTCTCTTATAATATAAATATATAGTCATTTAATAAGTAAATATATACATAATGACAGCAAAACACCTTTATCTTAGCAAAATAGAACCAGGATGCATATCTGTAATAAATGGAAGATGTAGCATCATTATTATATTGTTTTGCATTGTTCTACATATTTCAAAATTTTTTCATAAATCTATGAAACATTATTTTAATAAAGATAAAAACTCATTATTGTTTAGAAAAACAACTGACACTTAGAATTTTAAAATTAATGCAGTGCTACAAAAAATAAGGCATAAAATTAGTACTTTAATTTGTTCTGTGTGACTGTAAAATATAGACCTTAACACTTAACAATATTTCTTTTCTTATAGCAAGCTAAGCCTTCTAAATCAAAAAGCTTATACATTTATTTGAAATCTTGAAATATGCATATGGAAATATCTAAATTGTAGGTACTTGGAACAATTTATCAACCTTTAATTAAATACTTTGTTTAAGTTTTAAATAAATCATCTTGTAATCCTCATGGTATTCACAAAGAAAATATCTTTAGAAGATACACAAAAGAAAATGAACAAGAAAACAAAACATATCAATACAGAAACTTAATGAAACACAAGGGAAGAAAGAATGAGAGGAAAAGAGAAGTAAAATAGCTACATACATACAGATAACAATGAACAAAATGGCAATAAGTCTATTCCTATCAGTAATTATATTAACTAATGGAATAAACTTCCCAATGAAAATATATGATTTATACTCTACAGTATATGATTGTAGCAGTAAATACATTAAAAAAATGAGAAAGATCACAAATAAGCTAATTAATTTTATACCTCAAGGAATTAAAAATGATAAAGAACAAACTAAACTTAAAGGGAAAGAAGAAATAAAGATTATAGCAGAAACAAATAAAATTGAGAATAGAATACAAATAAAAATGCAACTAAACTAAGACGTTTTTCTGAAAAAATTAATAAAATTGGCAAATCCTCAGCTATTAAAAGAAAAAAGAGTATATTTAAATAGCAAAATTTAGAAATGAAGCAGGACACATTACAACTGATGTCACAGTAATGAAAAGGATCCAGATAATTACTATGAACAATCATAAACCAACAAATGGAAAGCCTGAAAGAGTAGATACATTTATAGAAATACAAAACTTATTAAGATTTAGTAATAAATAAACAAAAAATCTGAATAAGCATATGACTAGTAAAAACAATTAAAGCAATAATCAAAGACTTACCAAATAAGAAAAGTCAAGGCCAGACGGCTTCACTGGATAATTTTACTAAACATATGAAAAAGTGATTTATGTCAAACTTTCTTAAATTTTTTCAAAAAATTAAAAAGGACAAAATACTTTCAAACTCATTTATGGTACCAGTGTTACCCTGCTACCAATACCAAATAAATAAAATAATGAATATTGAGGCAAATGTTCTTAACAAATACTAGGAAACCAAATTTAAAAGCACATTTAAAAATCATACCCCACAAATAAAATTAAAATGTGTTTTTGGAATTCAAAGAAATTTCAATATATGAAAATCAATTAATGTAATACCTATATTAACAGAGAGAAAGACAAAAAAAACACATGAACATCTCAATTGAGGAAGAAAACACATATAACCAATTTTGGCACTCTTTCATGATCAAAACACCCCAAAAACTAAAAATAAAAGAAAGTAAGTCAACATAACAAAGGGCCTATATAACAAGTCTAAAACTAACAGCATACTAAAGTGAAAGCTAAAAGTGTTTCACGAAGAAGATTAACAAATCAAGGTTGCCCACTCTTTCTACTTCTATTCATCATAATACTGGATACCCTCGTCAGAAGAATTACACATGAAAAAGAAATATGTTTGTTTGCAGTGACATGATGTTATATATTTACATATAAAAACTCTTTAAATTCCACAAAAAACCTACCAATACTAATTAATTCAGCAAAGGAGCAGGATATAAAAATCAACATGCAAAAATAAATTGCATTTCTATATAATAGCAATGAACTATCTGAAAGGAAAATTAAGAAAATAATTTCAGTTACCATAGAATCTAAAACAATAAAATACTTTGGGATAAACTTAGCCAAACAGGCAAAAATATTGTACACAGAAACTATAAAATTTGGATAAAGAAATTATAGAAGAGAAAATAATTAAAGGAAAGACATTTCATGTTCTTGAATTGGAAGACTTAATAATGTTAAAATGCCCACACTACCCAAAGCCATCTGAAAATTCAATGCATTCACTATCAAAACCCTAATGACTTTTTTTGCAGAAATAAAAAAGTACTTCTTAAAATGTATATAAAATTACAATGGACCCTGAATTGCCAAAACAATCTAGAGAAAGAAGAACAAGCTGGAGACTTCAGACATTCTGCTTTCAAAACATTATATAAAGTTACAGAATCTAAACAGTGTGGTACTAGTATATAAATAAAAGTTTTTCTCTGTAGCAAATATTACTGAGAAAACTGGATATCCATATGAAAAATAATAAAGTTGGACTCTTACTTTATACTACATATAAAAATCAACTTAAAAAAAATTAAAGACCTAAATGGCTGACCTAAAATTAGAAAAGTCCTACAAGAAAACATAGGGGAAAAGTTTTTTGACTTTTTGATTTGAGATAAAATACTTGCAAACCACATATCTGTTATAATATTAGCATCTGAAATATATAAGTAACTTCAATAACTCAAAAAATAGCACAGCTTTTTAAGTGAGCAAAAAACTTGAATGTAGATTTCTACAAAGAATATATAAAAATGGCCAACAAGCATATGAAAAGATGCACAACATTACTTTTGCATTGTAAAAATGCAAATTAAAACCAGAAAGCCATATCACCTGATACCTGTTAAGATGGGCATTATAAAAAAAAAAATAGCAGATGTCAACAAGAATGTGGAGAAATTGGATTCTTTGTGTATTTCTGATGACTTTGTAAAATGGTACAGGTGCTATGGAAAACAGTATGGAGTATTGTAAAAAACTTAAAGAAAAATTACCATGTGATTTATCAAGCCTACTTCAGAGTGTATATCTAAAAGCGTTGACAACAATCTCTAAAGTATATTTGTACACTCATGTTTATTACAGCATTGTTCACAGTGGAAAATATGTAGAAACAAACCAAATGTCTATTGATGGATAAATAGATAAAGAAAATGTAGTCTACAAATACAATTAAGTATTATTCACTCTGTAAATGAAAGAAAATCTTGTCATATACTACAACATGAATGAATCTTGGGGTATTATACTAAGTGAAATCAACCAGTCACAAAAAGACAAATTGTGCATGATTCCTCCTAATATGGGTATCCAAACTGCCTAACTTTAAATTAAAGAAAATAAATGGTGCTTGCTACATGCTAAGAGTGGGGAATGGAGTTGTTCCATGAACACAGAGCTTCAGTTTTTCAATATAAAAAGTTCTAGAGACCTGTTGTACAACAATGTGCATACAGTTAACACTATTGTACTATACTGTTAAAAGTGGTTAAGGTGGGGCAACCCCTTTGGGCCCCCTCCCACCGTGGGAGTTTTTCTGTCCTCTCAATAAAGACTGCTTTCTCAAAAAAAAAAAGTGGGTAAGGCGGTAAATTTTATGTATGTTTGTACCGTAATAAAAGTTTAATATAAATACATATTTTAAAATTCTTATTAATTTTGTTATTAGTTTTCAATTTAATGTGGACAATACTTTAGAAATTGTAAATGAATTTGGCAATGTTAGGGGTTTATGTCAGAGAACAACCAGGTGACATTCAGTACTTGAATAAAATTTTCCACAATAGTTGTTCTGATCTTCATGTTTGCTGGCATAAACCTTTTTTTTTCTTTAAATGCTCAAGCTAGTACACGAAATATACTAACCAAGCTCAAGGTACTGATATATAATATTTAAAACATATTTATTGTTCAATGATGAGAAAATAATTGCTTAATTTGTAAGATTTTTTCCAAACCGATTGAAGTCTAATCCACCGAGAAACTGTCCTTGTCTCTTTTGAATACATATGGTCAAGCTCAGAAACAGAAAATTTCACACATATGGCAATCCATTGGAATTATTCTTGATTGAATTTTTTTTCTCATACTGAATAGCCAATCAATTATAAAATCCTGTTGATTCTCCCTTCAAAAAGATTCTGGTTATGAACAGTTGCACCATATCTCCATTTTTACTCTTGCTGTCCATTGTCTTTCCCCTTCATACACTTGCCTTCTAATTGCTCTGCCTTCTACAACCATTGCTTTCCTATAATCTATTCTTACCCAAAAAACACTATAATTCTTTCAAAATGTAAGTCATGCCATAATCTCTCTGTTCATAATTCCGTTTTTATCTCATCATTGTATTGAGTGGCCCAGAAGATGTTTCATTAATATTCTGATTGTTCACTTCCAATTTCTGCTACAGGAAAACTTTCTGACTTAATTTTCTGTTTGCACTCCGTTCTCATTAGCCTTCTTACTATAGCTAATAGTAATCTTCCAAACACCCATCCTAACTGTATTTGCAGTATTTAATTTTTGTGCCTGGAATGCCTTTCTCTGGAAATTAGCAGCACTTACAACATTAACTTTCTGAAGTTGCTGTTCAAATGTCACCTCCTCAGTGAAATGACTACTCTATTTATAAATGCAACCATATCCTTACAGTTTCTACCCTATATTATTATTATTTTACTCCATATAATTTATGACTTTCAACATATAATTATATGATGTCTTTTGTCTATCCTCATGACTAAAACCTAAGATTTATACAATCCATGACCTTTGTTTTGTACATTAATGAACAAAAATTACATACATTTAATTTTCTCATGTACAGAACAATCCTCAGCACACCAATAGGTACTCTATAAATATTTATTGAATTTCACAAATTTTGTGATATAGAAAGATTGGTGGATACAGTAATATGAGGATTTTGAAGCAAGTCTTGATATTCATCAATTAGTAATTTAACAATTGAGAAATATTGTTATCAGAATAGGGGTGATTAACTAGTTAAGCATCCTGTTTTCCTGAGAAAGTAGCTAATTAATCAGTTTAATATTCAGTAAATAAATTTGGGGGAGATTACCAAGGCAAATATTGAATACTTACTAATTTGTAATCAAATTCTCCTGAAAAAAGAATTCCTGGAATTTTTACCCTTCCTATTTTTTCATGTAGGTTCAAATTATTTCTCAGTATTAATTCTTTTAGTCATGCATTGCAAGGGTTAAAAATATTTATATGTTTTCTTTGTATCTGGTAATTTACATGCACGATTTTATTTAATTCTCTAAACCAAAACAGTGAGGTAGAATATTATCCATGATAAAAAAGATTTGGAAATTAGGGTCTAATTATTACCCCCATGTTTATACAGGAAGGAATTATAAGAATTCAGACTTAAACATAAAATTGTATAATACTTGGGTCAAGAGATCATAAAAATTCATAAATAATATTTTGGGTTTGGGAATCAGACAGACATAGATATGAAAATTGGCTGTGGTTATTATAAGCTTTATAAATTATTTAATCTTTTTAAACACAATTTCCACATCTATAAATGTAGATTCTACCTTATGAATTTTCTAGGATGATTGAGTTAAACACTTAATGCATACTCTGTCATATAATCAATGCTCGATGCATATATTCTTCTCCTAGTGTTAGCATTAGACTCAAGTGTTTGCTACATACTCTAAGCTGTCTGGATGAACCATTATACATTAACTTCCTGTTTTTCACTTACTTGAATAAAAGCCCTATATTAAAAATGAACAAAGCAAATAAAATGTATTCATATATCTGCAGAACAAAGACTTCAATAAGAACATATGTCATAAGACTCCACACATACATACTTTTAGTTAAAAACGGCCTTAGGCAAAATACACATAGGCCCTCACACTACAGGACCACATGCTCAGGTATAGTCTGGTTTGGTTTATTTGGTTGAGCTTTATCTTGTAATGATGTTTGTGTTTACCAAGCATTATATCAATATTTGTAATAGTATCACATGATACCATAATTTATACGTTTAGTCAAAGTTGTGACTTTACAAGAACATTTCTACATGACCCAAAGTTATTAAATATCAGAATAATGAATAACTGCTTCTCCACAATCCATATTTTACAAGAGGTTCTTGGAAGAACTTTCACTTGCTTCTTGATCTATATACTGGTAAAGCCAAACTAAATTACAGAAGTGATATTAAAGTAAGCAAAACTATTTGATAATGTTGACATATTAAATGCAAGGAGGAAGTAAAGGACACATATAGGAAAATATCAAAGGGAATGGCAAAGTAATCCAAAAATACTCTCTTCAACATGAGAATGACAAAAAAAAATTGTCCAAACTTACTTTTTCAGGACCTGGAAACTAACCCAAATCCCACAGTGATTTAAGGAGCATTTATTCAAGAAAAATGAGTGACTCAGTAAGAACAGGATTCTTTGTAGCATTTAACTAGAACTTTACCCATTCTCCATTCATCAGTCCCACAATAACCTTGCATGCATACCGACCTGCAACCATGATGAGGACTAACTACCTAGAAGTCACTGAAAGGGGCAAAACAGATGGGCTTCCCCACAGCCCCATTCCTGAGAATTGTCATTACTTGACCTGTCTGGCAGTTTTCTGGAATACCCTACTCACAAGAAATATCTTTTCATTTTACCAACTTTAAAGCTCTACCATGATACACAGCCTGTTTACAATGGTGCTTGTCAAAAACAACCAATGGAACTTATCTAATACTGCGCCTACCTGAGACTGAAAATACTTAGGGGGCAAACAACGTCAGCAAAAAACTTCAAAGGAAAATCTGAATGAGATGTCCATGGAGGGTAGAGGCCTATGAAACATACCTCATCAACAAGGGTACCTGCATAATGAACATTTGTACCTCACATCTTTAAAATTAAAAATTAAAAAAAAAAGCAAAGACAAATTAGAGGAGATCAACAAGTGCATGCTCATGAGTAAAGCTGCATGTATATACAGAAAAGACCTGAGAAGGGCCCAGTTCTCAGCTCGAGCTAACATTGTCTCTGCACAAGCTGAAAGTAAAAGGTAAGACAGAATTGTAGACTAACTTCTTATCTGAGCATTAATACCCTCAGCACAAAAAGAGATCCTTTCCAGAAAGTCTAAGAGGCTTTTATTGGTTCTAGATATTGAAGAAAGACTCCTTTCAATCATTGGCTGACCATGAAGCTAAATGAGCAGAAACTTAAGTGTTATATATGACAAAAAGTATACAAGGTCCCGAACAAGCACAGCAAGTGACTTAAAATCAACACAATCTCTGAAAAGAAGAAATAGCATAAGTTCAAGAATTGTCATAACATATTATTTAAAATATCCAGGTTTCAACAAGAAATAATGAAACATGAAAAGAAACTGAAATGTATGGTCCATACACAAGAACAAAAAAGAATAAACAATACAAGCATTCTCTGAGGAAGGGAAGATGGTGAACTTTCTAATAAAAAAAAATCTGTATTTTAACTATTACAAGTAACTAAAGAATTTTAAATATCACAAATAACCAGAGAAAATTATATATAAATTAGAGTGTAAAAATAATGCCTCACTAAATAGAGACTATCAACAAAATCTGACTATCAAGAAAATGTGAAGTTGAAAAGCAAAATAACTGAAGCTTAAAAATTACTCTGAAGTCTTGATAGTAGATTTGAACTGTCATAAGAAAGAACTAACAAACTTGAATATATGTCAGTTTGGATTATTCAGTGAGAGAAACAAAAAGGAAAATAATGCAAAAAAAATGAGCAGTCTGGGAGACCTGTGGGATATCATCAAGCAACAAAGGAGGAAAATCCCAGAAAAAGAGTTCCAGAAGAAGAGAGAGAGAAAGAAGTAGAAAGAATATTTGAAGAAATAATGACCAAAAACGTATTTTATGATTCATTATCAACATTAACTTACACACTCAAGAAACTTAATAAATTTGAAAATAAAAAAATTCTGACATAGCCATACCATAATCAAATCACTGAAAGTAAAATACAAAGAGAGAATCTTGAAAGTCACAAGAGAAAGAGTGTCATAAAAATTAATTTCCATTAATGTTAACAGGAAATTTCTTACCAGAAACCACGGAAACCAAAAGAAAGTGGAGTGACATATCTAGAGTGCTGGTGATGGCAGGGGATGGGAAAAACCTCAACCAAGAATTCTATGTGCAGCATAACTATCATTCAAAAATGAAATATAGGTAAAGCCATTCCAAGGTAAACAAAAACAGTGAGTGGTTTGGTAACAAAGTTGTTCTCAGTTTTGCTTGTCAAAAACAATCAGTAGAAATTATATAATAGACAGTAAAATGAGAATGAAGCTTCAAGAAATTTTTATAAGAATAATAAAAATGACTCCATGTAGAAATGAAAGGACATTAGAGAGTGAAATAAACAAGAAATATCAGTTATGTAGATAGGTACGAATAAAGACAGTATAAACTTTTATTTGTGGCTATTTTATCTCTAGTACAATGTAAATGATACCTGCATAAAATAGTCTTAATTATAAAAATGTTTTGGGGCTTGTATAAAATTAAAGTTTATAATAGCAATAATAACACAAGAAAGTGAGGCGTTAATGGAACTATAAAGAAAAACAATTTTTGCATACTACTGAAATTAAATTGGTATTAATTCAAACAAAATTGTTAAAATAAATTTGGAGTAAAAGATTGGAAAAATATGTATCATGAAAACAGTAACTAAAAAAAATGTCTATACTAATATCCGATAATTAAGGAAAACACTTTCTAGAGAGAGGGCTGTTTTATCATCATACTAAAGAGATGATGAATATGGTAATTTGCTTCATTTTAATAACCATTTTACTATGTGTACCCTATAACACCATATAGTAAACCTCACATATGCACAATAAATTTTGTAAAAACTCAATCCATTAAAAATAAATAACAAATATTGCATTATGCACTTAAAATATAGATTTATAATATATTAAAAATTGAAATAATTGAAGTGGGAAATAGACAATTCAATGATAGTATTTGAAACCCAGTACTTCACTTATAATAATGAGTACAAAATTAGACATGTGATAAAAATGGAAATATAAAATGTGAACAATACTATAAACCAGCTAGACCTAACAAACATCTTTAGAACCCTCCAGAAAACAAGAGCAGGATACACAATAAGCACTTGGAAAGATGTTCAACATCATTAGACATCAGGGAAATAAGAAGACAAACCACAATAAGATTCCATCTTACATCTACTATAAGGGGTATAATAAAAATGACAATCACAAGTGTTGATAACAATGCAGAAAAATTAAAACTCATATTTTGCTTATGACAATGTCAATTACTAGTTACAATGGTGGTTGAATGGTGTCTCTCAAACATTCACATTCACCCAAAATTTAATATGATTTATTTTGCTAAGAATCTCTAGATTAAATCATTCTGAATTTAAATGAAGCCTTCACCATAGTACTGATATTCTTAAAAGAAGAGAAGAAAGAGGGAGACACATGGGGAGGGATAAGTGGGCAGAGAAAGCCATATGAAGAAGACAGACGATGAGGGAGTTATGCAAACAAATCAGACTATTCTAGGAGTCACTGGAAGCTGGAGGAGGCAAAGAACAATTCTCTTCTATATCCTCAAAATAATAAGGCCCTCCTGACACCTTGATTTTGGACTTCTATCCTCCAGAGATATAAAATACTAAATTTCTGCTATTTTAAGCCACTACGTTAATGGCAATGTGTTATGGAAGTCTTAGGAAACTACTGTAACCACTTTGGAAATCCGTTTGACAGTTTTTTATAAAAGCAAAATGTTGAGTTGTAAAATGATCTATAAATTTTATTCATAGGAATAAGAAAATATATGTCCATGTAAAAACTCATTCATAAATGTTTGTAGCAGAATTACACATTGTAGTGAAAAAGTAAAAATAACTCAAATGTTTGTCAATTGATGAATGGATAAATAAATATGGTACAGCCATAAAGTCAATATTTTGTGCATATAAAAATATATTGCCGGGCTCGGTGGCTCAGCCTGTAATCTCACGCCTTTGGGAGGCTGAGGTGAGTGGATTGCCTGAGCCCGCGGGTTTGAGACCCGCCTGGGCAAGCGAGACCTCATCTCTACAATAAATCAAAAAATGAGCCGGGCGTGGTAGGGCGCGCCTGTAGTTCCAGCTATTTGGAAGGCTGAGGCGGAAGGATCGCTGGAGCCCAGCAGGTCGAGGCTGCGGTGGCCGGGAGCGGCCGCTGCACTGCAGTCTGGGCGACAGAGTGAGACTCCAACTCAAAAAAAAAAAAATTAGCCAGGCATGGTGGCATGTCTCAGCTACGTGAAAGGCTGAGGCAGAAGGATTGCCTGAGCCCAGCAGGTTGAGGCTACAGTGGCCGTGAGCATGCCACTGCACTTCAGCCTGGGTGACAGAATGAGACTCCAACTCAAAAATAAAAGTAAAAATAAAAAACTGTTAAAATGAAATTTAAGAATATGTGTTCATTTAAAAATGCAAATAAACTCACCAGATGTTAACATAAATAGCATTTTAATAAAAATTATTTTCTTAAAAATGTTAGAAAAGTAGCACTGCCTTATATTTTTGCAAAATCTCTTTAACTTCTGACTTTAGGAAGACAGCTGGATTCTCCTGTTGAAAATGAATGAAAAGTGCTTACTGGAATTGGCAATTTAAGAAATCAGTGATCTATGTCAAAGTAATTTCAGAGATGGTCATTCAAGGGCAAAGACTATGTCTTTCTTGTGCACCATTTTATCCTCTGAATCTAGTACAGTGCTTGGCATATAGCAGTGGCCAAATATTTGGTAGGTGACTAAACCACTGCAGTAGGTTGAGAAAAGAACAGGAGGAGAAAATATTCAGGGAGTGTAAAAACCTCCTTTAAGGCACCTGGTTGAGAAAAGAAGAGAAATGAGATCATAGCTGAGGATAGGGAGTGCAGGATCAGCAGAGGGCTTCATAAAATACTTTTTCCATGTGAGGAAAAAAAAAGCAATACAGAGAAACTGAGAACTTAGGAAAGAAATGGAATGATTGAAGAAACCAGGGTGGGGCAACATTTGTTATCTGCACTTGATCTTAGCCAGAAGGCCAAGAAGCCATACATGTGTTATCTGGCAGAGTATCTCAAACTTTAATGAGCATGTGAGATCCTAGATCTTGTTAAAATGCAAATTCTGATTCACCCAATAAAGGGTGCCTGGGATTGCACATTTCTTTTATTTTTAAAAATTTTCATTATAAAGATGTGGGGTACAATTCAGGGTTAGGTATATAAACATTGATCATGCAGGCACCCTTGTTGATGAGGTGTGCCCCTCCCTCCCCTAGCAATTTTCTCTCAACTGCCAATCCCGCCCCCCACCCCCACAGTTTCCCACTAATGCCAATCACTTTCTTATAGCATTATAATTGTTCAAGGTCCACTTATGAGTGAGAACATATGGAACTCTGTTCTTTGTTTCTGTGATAGCACATGTCTAGCAGCACTAAGGCTGTTGGCCCCACAGCCACACTTTGAGTAGTGATTTTCCAGAAGTCGTTCAGAGAAGTGGACCTTGGGCAGGAGTCTCCAAACCTTCCATTGAGTGTAGGGATCCCAGCTGATGGAACTTAAAAGAGAAAATTAATTTTCCTAATATCCAATGTATACCCTTTCCCACTAAGTGGCTGTGTTGTAAGCACTGCTTCACAGTGAAATTTCTGGTTTTGATAGTATAGAATTTCAGTGTTCTCATAGTGCCTGGTTGAGAGCATGATATTGAGATTATGGCATAAAATATAGTGGTTCTACAAAAAGAGAGATGTCATTGGGATTTGTAACAATTATGTAAAAGTTGTTGCTTCATGAACAGAGTGCAGGCTTTGGTATAAGACCTGGTTTTATTCTTCGCTCTGACTCTGAATGGTCTTGGACAAATTGTTAACACCTGAAAGCAAAGTATTCTCATGCAGATTTAGTATGAGAATTATAAATGAAGTACATAAAGACCAGCACTACAAATGATAGCTGTTATTATTACTGTCATCCTAAGACGGCAGTAAGCTATAGTGAAAGTAATCTCAAAGTTTGATTCATCAGATTCACCTAACTTTCAAAAGAATTTAAGGAGGTGGAATAAATAGATTGCATTTTGTTTCTATGCACAAGAGAACTGCGCATATTTCTTTTGTGACTCGGAAATGGTTTAACTTAAAAAAATCCCAAAATAGCTGAAGTTAGCAGACATGCAATTTAGCAAGGATGATTGGAATTTTGGCCTTTCCTGTAATAATACTATACCTAAGCACACTGCTCATTAGGAAAACATTTTTATCTGAATCTTTTACTCTTGGGGACAAAGAATGCTGTTTTTCTTTTTGATAACTGTGTTTATAGAATCTAAATCATCCTGAGCAATTATTTCAACATTTCAAGTTATTATTACCATTCATGCTTCAAGGTCAAATAAGTTCTATATAGGGGTAAGGTATAACCCTACTTTAATTTTTTTATTACAACTGCTATGAAGAAAATTAGGATATACAATACTTCCACTTTTTATAGTTGAACTTCCTGTGATGTTCTCTTCCAGAGAACAGAGCTCTTAGCTGGAATTTTGGAGGCCATTGTTCAGTGCCTATGCCTGCATCTGTGTGGGTTGGCTGTATCCTGGTGGGTAGTCAGCAGCAGAGACGATAGTAACAGTTATTTGAATACTTATATATTGTTGCTTTGAATGAACTGAGTCAGAGCATCTCCATTTGGCTTTTCTTCAGATGTAGTTGGAAAAGAAGAGGTCAGGAGGAGGGCAAAAAGTAAATACTGCAACTGAGACAAAATTAAGTCAACTTTACAGACTATCCCCAGGCATTTTCAACCTGAACTTTTATTGTCAGTAACCACAAGATTGGAAATATTTAACTCCCTCTTATCAGTTTTATAATCATTGTTCCCTTGCACTGGTGGAATATGCCTGGATGGTAGAAGACATTAGATAACATAAAGCATGTTGTAGTTTGTAAGGTGCTTTTACATACTGTGGTCAGGACGTGCAGAAATGTCAACCAAGTTACCCAGCCCATTTAGATTTGTGTGTCCAGTAATATTAAGTCCGGCTGGACTTTGCTTTGAAGTTTTTTTCTCGTTCTTTTTTTAAATCTTGTAATTGTCTGTAAGGACTACCTTTATAATTAAAATGTTCCTACTCTAATCATGCTTTTAAGTACTTTAAGAATTACAAGTGTAGAGCTCCTTTCAAGGGATCAAACAAGAAATGGATGCTTTGGGCGAGTGTCACATTGATTTACAACCAGTATCTGTTAACCTGACATTGGATCTATTCAACAGATCTGGCAATAAGCATAGGGGATACTAATGTCTGATTTTGTATAATTTAGTTATGCATAAGAAGAGTTTATTTTCTTTCATTGTGTTGGTTGAATATGTCCGGATACCAATTGAAAGCAGATCTTAAAATTAATAACCCCTGCTTTTTTGTTTAACAGTCAGTAAGCTTCTCTTTGGCCACTAGTACTTAATGAACAAAATGCCTCTTTGGTAAATAATTTTGCTGACATGAAATATTACTATAAATTATTTTGTTGGCTGGGTGTAGTGGCTCAAGCCTGTAATTCCAGCACTTTGGGAGGCTGAGGTGAGAGGATTGCCTAAGCCCATGGGTTCGAGAGAAGCCTGGGCAACTTGGCAAGACTCATTTCTACAATAAATCAAAAAATTAGCCAGGCGTGGTAGCGTGTGCCTATAGTTCTGGCTACTTGGAATGCTGAGATGGAAGGTTTGCCTGAGTCCAGTAGGTCAAGGCTGCGGTGGCCATGAGCATGTGACTGCAATCCAGTCTGGACGACAAAGTGAGACTCGAACTAAAAAAAAAAAATTATTTTGTTGTAGAAAGTAAAATGAAAGAATAGACCAGGCATGGTGGCTTATGCTTGTAATCCAAGCACTTTGGGAGGCAGAGGCAAGAGGATTGACTGAGTCCAGGATTTTGTCCTGGGCAACTTGGCGAAACCTTGTCTCTACAATAAATTTAAAAAATTAGCTGGGTATGGTGGTGCACGCCTGTGGTTCCAGCTTCTTGGAAAGCTGAGAACAAAGGATCACCTGAACCCAGCAGGCTGAGGCTGTGGTGGCCGTGAGCGTGCTACTGCACTCCAAACTGGGTGACAGAGTGAGACTCCTACACAAAAAATAAAATGAAATGAAATAAAAGATTAATTTTACATTTTAGTTACTTTAAAAATGATGTGAAATTTCTGCAAACCACTAGAAAAGCAAACATTATTTTAAGTGTGTCTAAACTTTGAATTAGACTTTAAATATTCTTAGTATTTTACTGGATACATAATTGTGTTTGACTTTTTTGGAGACCAGAATTTATTCATTTTTGCATCTGTTAGCCCGTATGGTGCCTTGGAAACTCAGTAAAATATTTGTTCTTGCTCAATAAATACTTGTTGATTAGTTACTTTATTCTCTCCCCCCCAGCAATATTGACTTTTTAACATTTTTCTCAGTCATGACTTTTTACACATCTAAATTTGGGGATTGACAAAAATTCAGGAAGAGCTATTCCCATTAAGGTAAAATTTTTCTATATTTTCTAAGGCAGAATCAGAAAAGCCAAAGCCTTTTAAAAAAATAGTTAAACTGGTAATTTATTTTAGGTGTCATCGAGTAAAATTTTTCTTTTAAAAGTGAAAATCTTAGCTATTGAAGTTTACTAACTAAGATTTGTTTTTAAATGTGTGATAGGAAGATTAAAAATGACTTAAAACCTGACCGTGGTATAATTAGGAATGATACTTTGGAAGGCGAAGAGATGGGTAAGCACCAATCTTCCCTGCCTGTTTCTACACTAGGAGACAAAGTCAGTTCATGATGTATAATAGCCAGGTGTCTTTTGGGTTTTGGTTTCCCTAAATCTCTGACCTTTTAGAGTTACATCCACCTCCTTTTTTTTTTTTTTTTTTTTTTTGTCAGTCTCATTCTGTCACCCGGGCTGGAGTACAGTGGCATGCTCACAGCCACCGCAGCCTCAACCTGCTGGGTTCAGACGGTTCTTCTGCCTCAGCCTTCCAGGTAGCCGGATCTACAGACACATGCCACCATGCCCAGCTAATTTTTTCATTTATTGTAGAGAAATGGTCTCACCAAGTTGCCCAGGCTGATCTCAAACTTCTAGACTCTGGCAATGCTCTCGCCTCGGCCTCCCAAATCCTTTGATTTTTAAATAGAATACTTTGAATGGCTATCCCAGGTTTCCACCAATATCTCCAAGGATTCTTTAGAGTGAGAATAACTCCAGGCCTCTCTGGTTCAATTGTTTGGTTCTGATGAATTCACAATTTCTGTTTAAGTCTCATCTGTGACAACCCCTTCCCAGGTGACACTATGCTTTGTGCTTGGTATTAGCATATCTTCTATGTACCACTAAGATAAAGCCATGGACCCACCTTTACTGAAGCTTTCCACATTTCAGGAGAAAATTAGAATATAGCAATGTTCACCACTACCTTGAACCCATATTTTGAATATAACTTTTTCCAGAATCCAGTTTCTCCAGGCAAAAATGTTAGATCCTTTGTGGGTACATCCAGCTTCCTTGCCTTTTTGCTCAATGTCAAGGTCCACCCTGTTCTCATTTGTTGGAGAGAGCACCTTTCATAAATGCCTAACCCTAACCCTAACACTACCCTAACCCTAACTGATCTTCACCTTACAGTAAGAACATTTCTTTCACTACCTACAGGAGTTGGTTTCACTCTCGGACTTCCTTTTTATTTATTTTTATTTTTTAGTTTACTTCTTTATTTTATGAAATGTCATTGAGATATAATTCATGTATCATAATACAATTCAGCCACTTAAGTTGTACAAGTCAATAGCTTTTAGAGAACCATCACTATAATCAATAACATTTTTAACATTCTCCCAAAGTAATCCCATACCCATTAGCAGTTACTTTTCATATCCCCTTAACCTCCCCGGCCCTAGAAAACCATGAATCTACTTTCCATCTCTATAGATTTGCCTATTCTGGATATTTCATATAAATGGAATCATACAATATGTGGTCTTTTGTGACTGGCTTCTTTCACTTAGCATGTTTTTTTAAAAAAATTGTTAATTTTTAAGATGTGGGGTGCAATTCAGGGATAGGTATACAAATGTTCGTTATGCAGGGACCCTTGTTGATGAAGTGTGCACCCCCCAGCCCCTGGCAGTTCCCACTACTGCCAATCCCACCCATACCCTACCTCCTCGGCAGTTTCCAACTACTATCAATCTCTCTCTTATAGTATTATAATTGTTCAAGGTCCACTTATGAGTGAGAACATGTGGTACTCAGTTCTTTGGTTCTGTGATAGATCACTCAGTAGTGTAGATCACTCTGAGTCTTCTTAGGCACCCTTAGACATAAGGATCCACACAGAAGTGCATACTCCAGAGTCTTGGTTGCAGTAATAGTGGTGAGAATGGTGGTTCATATCTATAGCAGAATAGTACAGGATGGCTGTCGTCATGAGAAATGGGGTCTGTGATGAAGTCTCTGGGCTGGCAATAAGTAAACTTGACCTTTCTTATTTTCTTGATTTCATCAGATCTTCTCTGAATGCCTTTTGTATAAAACACATATTCCCATTTCCAAGGTCAAACAATTACTCTCAAGGATTGGACAGTTTAAGTATATATTCATGGAGAGAAACAGTTCTCTGAAGCCCATGTACTAACAAAGAATATCTTCTTGCACAATACATGGCCTTTTATATTTATGCAGCATAGCTCAAGCCTTTCCCCTCAAAGTTTTCAGATTATTTAAAACAGAGGTGTCCAACCTTTTGGCCTCCCTGGGCCTCATCGAGTAAAGAATTGTCTTGGCCTGCACATAAATTTTATAAAATAGTGTATATGCATAAGACTTTATTTTTATTATAAAGTTTAGAAAAATTAGAACAATATAAAACTCTTGGGAAATTTGACCTTGTTTTTGTAAAATCAATCTATCAATGTCTGCTTTGATAGAAGTACTTGCAATTTTTAGTGAGTTCTCAAGGTGCTCGCCAGAAATGTTTGAATTTTGCTCTTCGTGTGCTTCATAATTGAAAACAGCTGCTCACAAATATATGCACAAAACTGATGCATGAATAAGGCTCAGTGATTGTGAACTTCAAAAATGGCATTATGCATGGGGTCATGAAGAAAATAAATGCTAAAAAACACATGATGTTAAAAGATTTTGTGGGACTGCATTACTAGCGGGTTGGACGTGCCTTATCTAGATCATGCTCAGAGACCTATCTGTGCAAAAATAACATGGAGCCCATGGTACATCTTTAAAGAAAAGAAGCTTATAGTCCTGATCACTACCTTTAACTATGCAAAGATCTAGTAAAAGATGTGTGTGTGTGTGTGTGTGTGTGTGTGTGTGTAGTCTTGATCCATATCAAAGTCTTAGGCATGGCTTCCTCCTCAATTTTCTCAGTAAACAGAAATGGAGCAGTAAATAGATGTCTTTTCTTTCTGTCCAGAAGAAGTCCCAGTGCCATGGATATTTTTTAAAATTTCCATTACATTGGAATAGTTTGGCCTCACTGGTCTATTTCTCTCCACAGGCACCAAAGAGGTTTATAATAGAGTGCTGGGTAGAACATCCCTAGTTCAGGAACTCATGAGAGACTTTAATGGTTTACCTTAGAGATCATCTGATTTTGTTTATAATCCTTACGTGCATTCTAAACTGATCCTTATGTTCAGGGAAACCCCTCACCTTGTCTCACAGAGACTCTTCTGATGGAGCAGGTACCAAGATTGCCCTCCTCCATGATTATCTCCAACTTTTGAGGTAGTACCAGACTTGTCTCCATATTGGTCATGCTGGCCATACATGGCCATACTGAAATCTGGAGAACAGTCAAGAGCTTCATTTCATAGTTATTTGTAAGGTTTCTTCACACTGTATAGAGGTGGGGGTGAGATTTGCTTGAGATAATTGATTTTTACAATGGAGACCCAGATTAGAAGTAGTGGTAAACCTAGGAACTTGGGTCTCTCAACTCCCAGGCCAGTTAATTCTGTAGTCTTTAATCCTTTCCTTAGAAAAAATTTATTTGATTTTATTTATTGTGGTAAACATGAGACCTACCCTCTAAATAAATTTTTAAGTGTACAGTACATCATTGTTGACTATAACTCCTATTCTTTCCTTTTTGAAGCTAAAATATTATTGGTATCTGCCTAGTATTTACAGAATAGGAAGAATGAAGGGGTTATTATAAAAATTGTAGTTTGAACTTTTTTTTTTGAGTTGGCGTCTCACTCCATCTCCCAGGCTGGAGTGCAGTGGCATGCTCATGGCCACCCCAATGTCGACTTGGGCTCTGGTAATCCTTCCGCCTCAGCCTTACAAGTAGCTGGAACTACAGGTGCACACTACCATGCCCTGCTAATTTTTTTATTGTAGAGATGAGGTCTTGCCAAGTTGCCTGGGCTGGACTCAAACCCACGAATTCAGGCAATCCACTTGCCTCGGCCTCCCAAAGTGCTGGGTTTACAGGCTGAGCCACCAAGCCCAGCCAGTTTGAACTTCTATGCATTTCCTCTAATGGATGGGCTGTATCCTTTCTGGATCCATTTTCAGATTGTAAACAAGAATTCCTATTACAATTCTAAAGGACAGATGGCCCCTGACTTATGATGGTTCGACTTGATTTTTCTACTTTATGATGGTGCAAAAGCTTTGTGCTTTGAGTACCCTTACAACCACTGTTTTTTACTTCAGTACGCAAGTCAATACATTACATAAGATATTTAACAACTTATTATAAAATAGACTTTGTGTTAGATGATTGTGCCTAGTTGTAGACTAATACAAATATTCTGAGCATGTTTAAGGTAGGCAGGGCTAAGCTATGATGTTTGGTAGGTTAGTTGTATTAAATACATTTTCAATTTATGATATTTTCAACTTACTATGGGGTCCTAGGGACAGAACCCCAAGTGTGGGAGCATCTATAGTAATAACTCAATGCACACCATGCTTACATATTTTTCTCTGTCTTTTTAACAGAACAATTTGAACCTATAGTAAGGTTTTTTTCTCTTATCAAATAAAGTTAATGAGAAATCAGGTAGAAATTCCCTACGAAAACATAAAAACACAAAGAAAAAGATATGTTTTGGAGAAAACTGGACATGACTATTTTTATCTTTGATTACCCTTGCTAAAGATATCCTTCTTGAGAAAACAGTTTCTTTTTTTTTCATTTTACTGGGTTCAGGAAGAAAAGCTTACTAAACACGTAAACATGCATTCTCTCCTTCCTCTTTCCCAGAAGCCCCAATAGTTTATTTTAAAACTAATTCTAGGGTAAGTCCTTTTGATCTCACTGCTATCACTTAGAGAATTATAATGTGGTTTTGCAATTCTGGCTAGAATGCAGGACCCCAAAAAAACTTAGATTTATGTTAAATAATTTGAGTTCAATGATAGGAAACCCTTCTACATGTTAAGAAAAACAACATCCAAATAACTCTTAAGATCTTTATAGTAGGAAGAAAATAACCAGCCACTTTTCAAATTACGGGGTTGGTCCCACATTTTGAAAGGTACCATCTCAGCTGATCTCTTAATGAGATGTCTGTGCACACAGAGGGTGGGAGGGCAGGTGGAGGGGTGGGGAGGTTAGATAAGAACCAAGGGCTTTTCATTTTGTCTCCCCTTCTCTGTTAACAATCCAGCAGATTCAGAAGACAAATTTAGGACCTTTGCCTTCCTCCCCTGGGCAAACCATTCATCATCTTAAGGTTGTACTGAAAGCTTCCTTTTGGGGGAGTGATAATATGAGATTCACCTTGGTTTTCTTTTTTCTTTCTTTTTTTGTCTCCTCTTGCTTTTTGGCACATCCATGATTCCCCTCTGATGTTCATATTGTAATCATTATCTGTAACATTTTGGCTTCTTTTTTCTGTCATTTCCAAATATGGAGTTGAACCTACTTGTCTGAATGACATTATGTAAATACTGATAACATCATAATCTTCTAATTACCACTGAAAGGTGTATTTTTGTGGGTAGAGGTGGAATAATTAGAGATGGGATAAATATAATGATTATGATATTTAATATATTTTTAACCTACCTTCAAGGAGTGTTTCTTTTTGTTACTTAAGTGTTATATAAGCATGAGAAATATACACGTAATCCAGATGTTGGTTATCTCTTAACCAATGAGGGCAGACACTTTTTTTTTTTTTGAGTAGGAGTCTCACTCTATTGCCCAGGCTGGAGTGCAGGGACACACTCATGGCCACCTCATCCTCAACTGGCTGGGGTCAGGTGATCCTTCCACCTCAGCCTTCCAAGTAGCTGGAACCACAGGGGCGTACCACCATGCCCGGCTATTTTTTTTGGTTTATTGTAGAGATGAGGTCTCGCCAAGTTGCCAAGGCTGGTCTCGAATCCCTGGGGTCAGGCAATCCTCTCACCTCTGCCTCCCAAAGTGCTGGGATTACAGGTATAAGCCACTGCGCCTGGCACTTTTTTGAATCATAACCATGCACACTGCAAAACTCAGTTATTTTATAAGACTAATTCCCACTGCGTTTGTTTCTAGCAGTCTTTGCCTCAAGCATCATTCAGCTCCACCCCTTCCTCCTTTAAAACACAGAGTCACCTTTTTCTGCCCAATTCACCAAAATTCTTCTCCACCCTATCCCATTCACTTGTGCAAAAAACTTGGGCCTAAGATCCACTTCTACTATTGGGAAGCATCTCCTTGTAGAATAATGGTCCTCAACAGAGGGTGCTTTGGCCCCCCGGGTGGTTTGGCAATGTCAGGAGACATTTTTGGTTGTCACTTCTGCAGGGATCCTGCTGGCATCTAATGAGAAGAGGCCAGAGATGCTGCTAAACATCCTACCATACACAG